>NDGN011485667.1:0-10112 GCA_002564285.1 Tympanoctomys barrerae
GGAGGGGGTGGGGGCGCGTGGTGGCACAGGAAGGAGGGGCTGACCGCTGCTTCTGCTTGGGTTTTGTGTTTGCTTTCTTTAACTCGGCCACCCCTCACTCTTGCTTACACAGTGTGCTTTCCTACTGCTAGTGAGAGCAACTAGTTATGGGAGAAAAATTAGGACACACACTGAGTTAATTCCCCTGGGAGCTCATTCATGTTTAATTATGTTAGACTTTACATTGAAGCCAGCCCATTACGTGCAGCTGTATTAGTCTACTCAAGTAGACGTGGAGGAACTAGGAAGGATGGGATATAATTGTTGTTCCGCATCCCACCAGCTAATTTCCTTAGTGAGCAGTAATCTGGGTTTTTACTTGAATTTCTCTTATTATCTCAAAGCTAAAGGTTATGTTCCACAGTTGGCTTTGTAGGTAGGAGGAAGAATTCTTGTATAGAGTTTTATAATACAGCAAGTGCAGGAATCATGTCTTTTGTTTTAGCTTCTTTTCTCCCATAATTCTATTTTGTTATCAGTGAATGTGACA
Source organism: Tympanoctomys barrerae (assembly GCA_002564285.1). Classification (NCBI taxonomy): domain Eukaryota; kingdom Metazoa; phylum Chordata; class Mammalia; order Rodentia; family Octodontidae; genus Tympanoctomys; species Tympanoctomys barrerae. The sequence continues at coordinate 530 of NDGN011485667.1, forward strand.
GATTTGCGTTAAGTGATGTCAGTTTTGTTGGATACAGGCTGATTGGAGTAATGGGCCACGTAATGGCTGCGCTAGTCAGAAGTGGCAAATTTCACTTCTGATTTTACCATTGTCTCCATTACAGGAGTAAACAGCCTATTAAATCACACTAATACTTGAAATCTTTGCAACAAGCATGTAGTTAGACTTAATGAAATGGGAAAATATTTTGAGATTCATTGAATGCAGTTTCTGCCAGACTTTGGTGTTGTTGACAAGAAATTGACTGTGTTTGCCTCCTGCAAATAGTGAAAGCCAGATAGCTGGAGTTAAAGGTGAGCAGACCATGACATCACTGATTAAAAAAAAACAAAAACAAAAATAAACAAACACCAAAAACAAAATCTTAAATAATTTATTTGGCACTATCATTTTATGTGGCTAAAACGCAATAAAGGTAAAGTAACTGTCTTTTTTGGTTTTACCCAGTGTTATGTTATAGGACATACAGGATTCATGTCTATATTTGCTTGTTGCTTTTGGTTTTCATGAATTTAACATTTTAATAGAGCTATAGGATATTTCAGTAAATGCTCATAAACTTTTTATAGAGGAAATACATAACTCATATAGCAAATACTTATTAGAAATTATTTGAAGAGTCTTTACAAAGCACAGCTAAAAAGAAGCAACTAACATTATTTTAGAAAATGCTTCTGAAAGCATGTATGACAAATGGCATTTAAAAACAAGTTTAGGGGGGCTGGGGAGACAGCTCAGTAGAATAAGCGCTTGCCTGGCAAGTGTAAGGTCCTGAGTTCAATCCCCAGTCCCACAAAAAACAAAAAACAAAACAAAACAAAAAAAAACAAGTTTAATAACCACATCCTAACTAGCTTTCTTAGCTAGCTTTTTCTATATGTGTGTTTACCGTGGAAGACATCAACAGCTACAAACACCCACCATATTTTTCTTGGTGTGTATCTGTTATGAGGAAAAGTGGTCTGATTTTTTTCTTTGTTGATTTCCTTACTCATATCATTTTATAATTTATAGTAGCTTGATTTTATTAGAGCACAAGTTCTAAGGTATTTTACTCTACTAAATACATGAACACATCACCCTCCATTCATTCTCTCTGAAACTCTCTTGATCAATTGCCTTCCTATTGACATAAGAATTAATAAAATATATCCCTCAGTAAAAACTGTTGAGAGAGATTAATCATTTGTTGTTTCTAAGGTCCCTGGAGGGCAAAACTGCTCCATGTTACTCGACAGACTGAAGTGAACAAAATAAGTCCGAGCGGGGGGTCCCTTTCTGGTGTTCCTTCAGTCCTGTCGGGCTTGCTTCCTGGAGTTGTTTGGCTGATTGTGAGCAGCCGTGTTTTGTAGTTTCCTTCGTATTTTGTTTCAGAAACTTCAGCTGCAACCTTTTACCTCAATATAGATACTGACGAACAGCCAGAAGTTTGTTGTTCTGGGAAAGAAGTCCTAGAGAAGAACGCTTGTCCCTTTTTTTTTATTTGAATTGGCGTAAGCATTAGTAGGGGAAAGCTTTACTTGTCCTGCCTCTACCAGTCAGCTGCTGACCTTCAGTTAACCAGAAAGGAGAAAGTTCAAAGTCAAGAATGCAAATACCAATCATTGAGATAGTAATAATCACTGCGGCAGCGAGTCGTCTCACTTCTGCAGGCGAGAAGGCCCGCTGGGCTCTCGCTTCATCTGAATGACGTGTAGGTACATACTGCCTTCCTCCTCCTAAGCAGCGTGGCCGGGCTCGCCCTCGAGGTCCCTCAGGAGTTCCAAGTGCGGCATGCTGCTTCCTAGCCTGCTGTCTCCTTTAGAACCATCTGTTAGCATCGCTCTCTGTGGTCCAGCTTCTTCGGCCGGCAGCTCAGCTCAGCAGGGTCTCTTGCAGCTCTAGAGTGCAGGCAGAGCTGCGCCTGGGGAGCCTGCTCCCGTCCCGCACATTCTCCAGTGGAGCGCAGCTGTCCCTGTCCTGCAACTCAGGCTTGGCCTCTGGCCTCTCAGCCAGCACAGGGATGTGCAGCGCCAGAGATTCAACATAGCCCTGTGAAATATAAGGTATAAATGTTTTGGGGGACTTCAGCCCTGAAATAGGATAGGGTCAAGATAATTCTAGTACATAAAACTTCAGCTTATAAAGCACATGAAGAATTTCAGAAAACACTTATGTTCTATGAAATATGACATTATCGAAAGCAACAGATTCTAGAAAACATTTTAAACAAGTTGGTGCTTTTCTTTATTTTCTTCTACTGGGTTGTGGATTAAGGCTTATGCACAGAGCAGTTTCACAGAAAGAGTGGTTCACAAAAATAGGTAATTTTAAGAAAATCTGACTGATGCCTTTTACAGAAAAGTATGGAGAGAGAGAGAGAGAGAGAGAGAGAGAGAGAGAGAAATTTCCTTTACTAGAAGACGAATACAGGAGATGTGAACAATCATCATAGTTATTTAGTATTTGCATGGTAATGGTTTCGGTGGCATTTTTCTCATAGAGGCCAGGTTTGAATAAACTTAAATCAGTCTTTTGATTGAACAACATCAATTTCAACACATAATATAAATTACATTTTAATATGCTTTGGGGGATTAGACATCAGATTATTTTAAGCTTAATTTAGAAAGTCATCTCCACTGGGATTAAGTGGATTACAGTGACGTATGTGCGCTGAGCCGTCATGTGTGCAGGCTGCAAGTCAGGAGCTTTGCATTGGACTCTGCAGCTCACACCTCCTCAGCTGGGCCTCTTCTGTCAAATTACACTCATGGCTTCTGTTTCCTGATTCGTAATGTGGAGATAAAGTTTATGTCTACTTAGACTTTGGGTGAAGATTAAATGAACAATGGATATAAAGGCTTAGAAGAATGGGAGCTGTTGTTTTCATTCAAAGGACTATTCATGTTTATTGATAAAATACAAAGTAGTCAAGTGAGCTCACCGGGTCACAGGTGTTACCAGTATTAAACACAGTCCCAGCGCACAGCGCGCACGTTCCCTGTGAGGAGTTGGTGCGTGGACTTCCCTTCTCAGCCCCTCCCCGTCTCTTGCTCTCCCTCCCGCCTGAGAAGAGTCTACCTCCCTGCTTCCTGTCATCGCTCTTTTATTTAGCTCCATATTTGAGTTTCTCGTGTAAGAGAAGCCAGGCAATATTAACACTTGTGTGCTTGCTTTATTTTGCCTATTATTATGGAATCAAGTAGCGACCATTTTCCTATAAGTGATTTAAGTTTATCTCTTTATGGAAGAGTAGCACCTCCTTGAGCACGCTAGCTGCTCATCTACTCAAGGCGAGGTAGGCGGCTTTCCAGGTTGTGCATCGTGTCGCTATGTGCACGGCCATGTGTCTGTCCCTGGAAGCTACATAGGACCTTGGGAGATCTTTGAAACAGCTCTTTGCTTTGGAGAAGTCAGGGTTTCATTATTCTCATCTTTATGGAGGAAACATGAAACCAGGCGAGTTAAGAGTGACTTTACTAATGCTAATTAGTGGTTTTGCTGACGCTGAGTTCTGATGTACCGCCTTATTTTCCTAAGGCCATTCCTCTTGATTCAGGCTGATGCTCAGAAATGTTTCCTACATATTGTGTACTTTTCTGTGAGTCAGGCTTCTTTCCCTCATGACCATACTGTGAGATTCAACCACATTTTGTCGCAGATCCAGTATGCACATGGAGGCCCTTTGTACCTGTTATGCCATTCTGATGGAGACGTAGAACTTTTGGCTCTTGGTGTGTGTGCGACTTGGGTTAACGTTGCACAAGTTAGTCTCTCACTGAAGGTCACTTACATGGTTTTCCAGTTTTGGCTATGTGAATAGTCCTAAGCATCCTGTACATATTTTTGGTCTTACAGATCCATACATTTTTTTCTTTTTAGATGCATGCATTTTTATACATGTGAGTGTATTTCTCACAGTGGAGTTGTTTGGTTACTAGATAAAGCTCTTTCACTTTGTGTGAAAACCATCTCGTGTAATAGTTTTCCAAGTGGTTGTACTAGTTTATCATCTCACCCACAATGTGCAGAGGCTCCAGTTGTCAGACCCTCCAGACTAATTGGCATTTTTGGTCTTTTTAATTTTAGCCATTCGGATAAGTGATGTGGGCGCATGGTGTGGTATTGTGGTTTGCATTTTATTTCCCATGTGACTCATTAAGCTGAGCATCTTCCCGCAGACAGCTGACGCGCGGCTTAGCGCCTGCTGACATGTTTCCTGAGACATACAGCATCACGTGCCCTGACACAGCCTTGTGAGAAGCATCCTTCCACCTCCCCAGGCTAGCGGGGTGTGTGCAGATCTGCTGCTGCCTGCTGCTCCTGCGGCAGGGCGAGTAAAACAGCGCAAGACTGAGTCAAGCCCTGAGCAGACGAGCCAGTCACGAGATGGACTCCGCATCCGATGTGCGAAGCTTGCTGATACGCACAGCTCGTGTCTTCACAGTAGACTTGTTTGGTAACAAATAGAAAGAGAGCACTCGAAAATGATGTGAAATATAGAAAATACACAAACTGGCAGCATGGGTGTGTGTCATTGTAAAAGCGTCAGGTACTTGTGTATAACTATGTGCGTTGTCTTTTATAAGACTCACAGTGCAGTAGGGTTGCGTCTGCCAGCGGAGTCCCCGGGCAGTAGGGATAGTCCGGCTTCATTGTAACTTTAGAGGGCTTAGATCATATCGGTGACCCATCGCTGACTTCAGTGTTGTTATGTTCTGTGCAAGTGAGCTTATGGGCAGCTTTCATTAACTTTAAATAATAGAAAATAAGAGGAAATGTTATCATATGTACGCGTTTCTCTAGCTTTTCACAAAATGATAGTTCAGGAGGTTTGATTATTCTATTTGCATATTAATATGCATTCACTTGAAATGAATAGCAAAGTAGAGGGGGAGGTTAAATGACAGCCACTCAAGTATTTGAGGATTTTTAAAAATAGGGATGATGAGGTTAGAAAACTAGTTGGAGATTCTGAACATGTGTTCATGACTTTGAACACAAAGCAGTGGCACGTAATATAACAAATTGTTCTTTAAAATGGGGGAAATATAAAGTATGTAATTTGTTTAGGTTATGTTGAAGTAGAAAATAATCTTAGGCAAACTAACCAAGAAACATAGCTGTCTCTACTGTAATGTTGGAAGTGTGGAAAGTACCTAGTATATGCCCGTGTCTGTCGCACATGAACACCATTGCACATTAGTGGGGATTACAGCGACTCCGGGGGCCACAGGACTGCAGTGCCAATAATGGGGGTGGGGGGGTGGTAGAAAAAGCAACCAAGAGAAGGTGTGTTTTCTACATAGTAGATGGAATATTTTAGACTGTTTCTTGAGAGTGTGTGATTATTAAAGAATGCTATGGAACAAAGCAGCTTCTTGTCACTATGTAACAAGAAGCCGGAATGAACTGAAAGCCTGGTGTCACTGTCAGGCATGTGCATAAACCTCGTCTAATTCAGTCTTTTCTCGCTAAATGTAGTTTCATTTAGTATTTAGAATAAGAAAGGGAATCGGGGCTGGCAAGTTAGCTCAGCAGACTAAAGTGCCCGCTTAGGTAAGCTGAGGCAAGCCAGGGACCAGGGTTTGATCCCCAGCAGCACATGCTGTGCCAGTCCTGCCCCCAGGGAGCCTGAGCTGGCCACGAGTCCAGGTGTAGTCGCATGCCTCTAATCCCAGCACTGGGGAGGCTGAAAGCAGGAGGATCACTACGAGTCTGCACTGCATAGTGAGACCCTATAACAACCAAATAAATAATAATAATAATAATAATAATAGGTAAATTATAGAATTCAGACTTCTTTCCCAACTCTGTGTGTGACAGAAGGGGCAGTTCAAGTGTCTGTCACTTTAAGCTGAAGAGCTATATTTCCACAGCAGTATTTCCACCGAAGACAAAGAGCTCTGTGTCTTATTAGGGATTTCATCAAGATAACCCTGAAGGTTTCCCCAACACTATTAATACTTTTATGCTGATAATTTTCAAAAAAGCAACTGGTATGCTCTTCCTTTTAAATGTTATAAAAACTGATAAATGCCAACTCAGTAGAAAAAAGATGAGTTGGCAAAATATTAGTAAACAACAATAATTATAATTAATATATTCTTCACATTCATTACAAGAAGACACCACATGACACCTTTGAAGGACATTAGGAAAATATAAATGTGCTCCTACTTGGCTTATAGTGGCGTTGGGACATCAGCAAAAGGCAGCGTCATGGTGCGCTGACCGCGTGGAGCGACTTGCTGTGTGTGCCAGCTCCGAACGCTAGAAATTGCTTAGCTTTATCATTCTTTCTTCCCAATCCTGCTATAGCCATTTTAGCGTTTTAATTAAAAACAATGGATGCATATAATAAATATTCAAACCATGCAAAGATAAACCAATCAACTTTTCTCTAGTCTACTGTTCTCAAACTTCTACTCCTTGTGCATCTTTCTAGATAATTTTTAATGCATCCACTAACACATGACAGCAGGCCTGTTATGTATTGTAAGTGATATCACATATTCTCTTGCCCTTCTTTTTGTAATAGCATATATATCGATATTCTGTATCAGCTAAAATTGTTGCATATTTTCCCAGGGCTTGCTATTGTTAATTTGTTTCTTCTACAAAGTCCTTTGGTTGCTTCCAATTTGTTTCTGCTTTTCTCCTCCGAGTGATGTTATGGACACATGATGTGCTTTAGATGGCTTTGTCTGTGTGAAGAGTAAGTCAGGACTGAGGCTGCAAGGTCACATGTGTGTGACACTTTCATAGTGCCTGTGCTCCCCAAATCGCTCTGCAAAAATAGCAGCCAGGTTGTTTTCTACCCCTAGTGAAGGGGCAGTAGGCAGCAGAGCTGAGGAAAGCCTGGGAACAACCCCATGCTCTGTCTTACTGGCCTTTGAAAGGACCTCAGTGGGCATTTTTCCTTTCTTTCTGTCTCCTTGAAAAGGTAATGCTAATGTATGGAAGAGCCTTTAAGGAGAGGTAATCTAGGAAAGCCCACACGTCCTTGTTTGACCACTAGCAGTGTTGTCTGGTGCGCTTACATGGAAGCATTATTAGGATTAGTTGCTTTTCTACATCTTCAGTACAGTCAGGGGATGACATAAAAATATATTGAATTCATGCTTTTTGAAATGAAAGTAGTTTTCCAGAAGCCATAGCATGGGGGTACTTCCCTGGGGTTCCAAGGCGTTGTGTTGTGTCTATTTAATAATGTTTTATTTTAAACTAATGGAGAACACTTGGCTTCTGGTTCTTCACTCTGAATTGTAAACTATAATTTCTCTTCATTAATAAAATCCTCGGGGCCGGGGAGATGGCTCAGAGGAATAAGTGCTTCCCTGGCAAGCGCAAGGGCCTGAGTTCAATCCCAGGTTCCATCAAAATAAATAAATAAATAAAATCCTCAAATAAATATATTTTGTGGATTTCATTATTTTTCATGCCCCGTTACATTTTCTCAAAAGTATGTCCCTGCCCATATAATGACATTGCTTAAATGGCCTAAAAGTCTTCAGAAGAAAGCCTCATGCAGATGGGTCTGTGATAACAATTAAGTTAAGCTGCCCAGCACCATTTAGAGGCCTAAAAGTGTGACTTTTTAGGTGATCAGAGGGTACTTCTCATTCTTAGTAGTGTAATGCTTTGAAACAAGTGAGAAGATTTCAGATTTGTACCCAACTCACTAGCAATAATCTAGGCACTGTTCGTAAGAGACTCACTTTAAGACAGAATGAAAAATGCTTAGACAGAAAATTCAGCTTCTTATCTATAGTGTGGTAGGTAATTGTTTTAAAAATGGGCTTATTTTCTTTTCAATAGATATTGTACATAATGACATTTTGAAATCAGAATAGGGCAAATACGTATGCAGTTTAGAGCATCTTGGAAGTTGATTCTGGCAATCATGTACAAAGGAGTAACTTAGGTAGACCAGTTACATAATAATGTCAAACAGACCTCAGTCATTTTGCCTGGTGGAGCATAACGCCACAGCACCCCGATCCCCCACAGAGCTGCAAGGCAAGCACCTCGCAGTACCAGACTTCCACAGGGTGTCTTGGATCCTGTATGTGGTCTGTTTTTCTCTACATATTTATAGGTTATATAAAGCAGATATAGATTACAAATTAAACAAGAAAAATTGATATAGAAGGATAGCATAAAGAAAGGATGGAAAATAGTTTTATTGTTAAATTAAGCGATTGTTGCACAGATTACCATTTAAGCATGCTTCTTACGATGTAAAAGCTGGTGCCAAGCTTCAGATATATAACTAGATACACACGTTCAAAATTTCTTTAAAAATGGTTCCTGGAGTTGGCAGTGGTAAGAATGGAGCTGTTCCAAGTCAGCATCATTAAAGTAGTCAGCTGCCTATCAGATGGCTGCTTTAGCCCATTCCAAGGCACAGTCCGTCTTCCACCCGTATCATCATTCATGTTAACTGTAGCTTTTGCCTCTGCATAGAGCAGCAGCTCCTGTCCGCGCCCTTTCACCCGGCTGCTGGAATGCTGTTTCCGTTAGGTTCCTGGGTGCGGACCTCCAAGTCTGAACATGGGCCATCCTGGGATTTCAGGATTACAGGCTCAGAGCTTGCAGGTTTTGGTTGTTTTATACGTTACTTGCATTGTAGACAGAACACAATTTCTAGGCTGTCTTCATAGTGGCCCTTACTTACAGATATTCTTTCAGCTTATAAAGAGGTGTCATGCAAATACCATGCAGCATGCTCAGCAATTCAGGGAAGACGATTTTAAATCCATGTAGCACAATAGGAAATGCATGAATACACCATTTATGACTTCGGGTTTTGGCATGTGGCCTCGGCGACCTGTGATGCACACACTGGTAGTTTCGCTGGGATCTCAGCTTTCTTCAGATGAGTGGGATGGCGTGTGTGCTGCTCCGTGATTCTCGCGTTTTAATGGGAATGAGAATTACGTGGGGATCTTGTTAAAGTGAAAATTCTCATTAGAGCTTCCAGAGTGGGTCCAAGAGCTTGTACTTCTAAGCAACTCTTGGATGGCGCCGACACTGCTGGTGCAGGGGTGGACTTTGATTAGCAAAGGCTTGGCTCCTGGCCGTGCTAGTCTTGCCAACTGGAATCTCAGCGTGGCCTCTCCCTCCCTCTTCTTGATCTCCAATATGAAATAAGGTCTCTGCTACCTATCTTAGGGTTTGTGTTTAATTAGGTATTTTAGAAGGAAACGCTCTGAGTTTGAGAACATAACATGAGCCATCCTTCTTGGTCTCACAATGACTCTCAGTTTATAGATAAAGTAAAGTTACCTTGTTTGCCCCCAGATAACCTAGATAGTAAGACGCCAGTGCAGCAATTTCAGCATCGGCATAATTCGGCTTGTACTTCCTCACATGATGTGTAGCGTGTAAGGAAAAAATTCAAGGTGAATTCAGAAGTGAGTTTGTGGTGTTCTGGAGACGGCAAAGATCCCGTGTCCAGAGGATTCTGTGATTTGATTATGGTTTTCTCTAAAAGTCAAGTTGAGTTTTAACTCCCACTGTGAAATATTTTATTTATTTATTTATTTATGTGTGTGTGTGTGTGTGTGTGTGTGTG
>NDGN011485670.1:0-11655 GCA_002564285.1 Tympanoctomys barrerae
AAAAAGAAAAAAGAAAAGAAATAACCTATTAAAATGGTGGTTCTTGGGTGGGGGAGGTAGCTTGGCAGTCTAAATGCCTGCCTGTCAAATGCAAGGACCCAGGTTCGATACTTGGTATTGCATGCTATGCCAGCCCTAGAACCCCAGAATGCGTTCAGGCCACCAAACCAGGCGTGGTGGTCCTCCCCTGTAATCCCAGGTCTGTGGAGGCTGAGATAGGGGGATCACTATGAGTCCAAGCTGAGTAGTGAGACTCTGTACAAAACAAACAAACAAACAAACAAACAAATGCATTTAAAAAATAAATAAAATAGTTGTTCTTAACCAAGGCAGTTCTTCTCCCTTGCAGGACAACTTGGCAATGTACAGAGTGAATTTCAATGGTCACAGCTTTGGGAGACACTACTGGAACTTGGGGGTAGAGGCCAGGGAAGCGGTGAACATCATAGTCCTCAAAAATAAATGTATCTAGCCCCAAGAGCCCATGGTGCAGAGGTTGAGAAGCCTAATATTTTTTAAAAAATCACATATCTTGGATGCCATTTTATACCCATTTTTAATTTTTCCCTTCTTGCAGTAGGTGTCCCTAGACATGCCTTAGTGTTTCAGTTACTAATACATTTACTAGGTATTAGTGTAGATACCACAAATAACATGCTGTTTTAGTGTCTTCCATAGGTATGAACTAACTAGAATTTTATTTTTTGTCTTTTTGAGATAGAATCTTGTTCTATGGTTTAGGCTGGCCTTAAAAATCATTTTGTAGCCCAGGCTGGTCTTATATTTGAAGCAGTTCTTCTGCCTCAGCTTCGCTGGGATCACAGGCATGAGCCACTACACTAGACTAGCTAGATTTTAATGTAAAATTATATTTTTGAGACTTATCCATATTTATATATTAAAACATGGTTTATTCTTTTAAATAGAAAAATAGCATTTTATTGTATGACTATGTCACTTTCAATTCCATTTTGATTGACATCTCAATTAGGTCTGATTTATGAAACTATAGTGATTCAATAGACATCCTTGTACATGTGCATGTGTGTGCACACTAGAGTTTCTTTAAGGTTTATGTAAAGAGTCAAATCTCTGGATTATACCAATATACACTCCCACTAGTGGGAAGTGCGAGTCTCCACTTCCTCATTCCTCCAGGGTGTGATCATTGTCTGAAGTAATTTTTGTGATAAATTCCTTCTTTTACATCCAACAGTCTTCCGGGAGTCCATAACACTTGATCTTAAAAGATGACAAAATTCTTTTAACATTTTATGGGATCACTATTAATAAGTCCTATTTCTATCGCCTACTGTCCATGCATAGAAGCAAGTTTAATGGATGCATGTCAGCATCCTTTTCATCAAGCTGCCCTGTTTCTGATCCAGTTCTAAGTGTCCAATCCTGAAGCTGAACTTTCAGGCTCCTGTCAGTGATACAGGAGACTATCTAGGCGTGGTGGCACACACTTATGATCTTGACACTCTGGGAAGCTGAGGCTGCAGAATCACAAGTAGCAGCCTTACCTGGGCAATTCAGGAACTTAATGAGACCTTCTTTCAAAGTTAAAAATGTTAAAGATGGATTGGAGGTGTAGATCAGCGGGAAGGTGCTATTTTCAGTCTCTAGTAACAAAAATAAAAACAAAAGTGAGAGTCCATACCTCTTGCTTACCCTTAAACATGTCTAATCAATTTCAATTCCTCTTTTAAATCCATCCTGTTCTCCAAGTCTACTGCTAATCCTCTAGAGTAGAACACCATCATTTCCATTGAAATTTTATCAATAGGATCCAAATTGATCTCTTGTCCCATGTACTGCTCTTCTATAATCTATTTAAAACATGCAGTCCAAAATAATTTTTCCATCACTCAGAATTGTTCTATTGGGACAATTCGTGAGTATTATTAAAAAATTTCAAACCCCTTAACACAATATGACACCTCTTGGCTTTCTGGCTTTCCCCATAAGAATTGTTCCCTCCACAATCTTCCCTACCTTTCATAGTCTCACTGTAAACCCATCTCTGACCCTGAATGTGGGATTCTTTGTGCCACCATGTCCTTAAAAGATTCTGTGCTCAGCTGCCTGCTCAACCTCCAGGTCTTCAAGCAGGTAAGTCCTCCTTCCACTGGGATGTCTCCTTTATTCCTCTCCCATCCAAAAGTAATTGTTGTTCTTTGCACTGTTATGACAATATGTTGCACATCATTGGTTCCATTCCATTGTTGTGATATCTTTCCACATCTGACTTCCTCAGTAGGAATTCAGCTCCTTTAGAACCAGGTTGGTGTCTTGATTGTCCTCACACCTCTTATTCTCTAATGTGGAAAAGGTATTCTTTAAATTGGTGGGGAATAATGGTAAGGGATTCCTTCACTTTGAAGTTTCTCATGCACAGTGGCCTACACAGTGGTGGATCTTGGGCCAGGGACCTGATACCCATGCTTCAGAATAACATGTGAGAGGTCGGAGGATCTCTTCTTCTATTTTCTCTTCAAGACTCCACCTGACTTAACCTGTCATGTTGACTTGTTCCAAATGTCCTACATATCTTCAACTTGCCATATTGTGAAATGCTTTTTCTAAAGTATTTTCATTAGCTTTTAAAGCCTTCATGTGTCTTTTAAAAAATGGAAGCCACATGTTTGACATTCATTTATACTTTGCTTTTTTCTATAAAAAAGAAAAATGTAAATTGATGTTCAGATGCCTTTGGGCTTTTTAATAAATACAACTTTAAAGTCATTTTTCTTTCCATGGAATTATTACAAAGGAAAATGCCTTTGAATAATAGGTCATGGCTCCATACCAAACACTAAATAAGTGGTGTTTTAGTGGGTTCCAAACTTGGTCAAAGCCCTGATCCTCAAGCTCTGACCCACAAAGCCCAGTTGCATTTGTTCCCTTCGTTTGACAGAGGGAAAGACAGAGGATACTGACCTTCTATTTATCTTTGCAGCTTTCAAGTATAATGTGTCCAAAGAAAGGACTCTGTAGTTGGAATCAGAACATCTGAGGTCCATCCTTGACTCATGCTAGAATAATATGCCATTAATGTCAGAATCACTTGACATGCATGTAAATTAAGGGAATGTGGTAAAGAGTACTCCTCATGGTTTGTTCATGGGACAATGAATTAATGATCTTTAGAAAGAATATCTATAGAAGTTCTTTAAAAATGTGTACTTTATCACCGTAACATATACTTAATATGCTCACTGCACTAGAATTTTTAATTGTAAAATGATACAAGCTAAATGAACTTGGTATTTAAATTAATGAGATACTAAAAGATTGTTAACAATGACACAGCCATACATACAATTTTAGTGTATGTGCTGCTGAAGTGAGCCTGTACATATACATACATGCATACATACATACATACATACAGAAAGGGCATGAAGATATGATACTTGGAGAAAAGCAATGGTCAATGCATTTTGGGTGAGTCTATGAATTGAGGAAAGGTGTGTGTGTGTGTGTGTGTGTGTATGTGTGTGTGTGAAAAATCAAGAATAGCTTGTCTTCATAGTATGAGTCAGAAAATATATATGAAGTACTTCCATTTGGAGACAAAGCTTGGGTAAAGTTTTTAATTTTGATCTTATACTATTCTACATTTGCATTTTTGTGCCAGGTATGCCATTTCTCAGGTTTTGGGACATTTTAACTCTCTTCTTCATTTTATTAATTACATATACATAGATTACACATACATATGCATAAATATTTAAACAATGTTTACTGAAAGAAAAAAGTATACAATCTAGAGGGGAATTTATAGGTGGAGCCTATAATACAAAGCACAAACTTCAGAGCTGACAGAATTGTGTTTGTCTCCTAGCCCACCCCCTATTCTAGTTTTGTCACCCTGGCAAAAATATTTGAACTCTCTGAAACTCAGTTTCCCTATATGAAATTGGGAGCAATAACCTACCTTATAAAACTATTATAAGAGTTAAATTATATAATAAATAATGCATCATAATCATAATAAATAATGCATAAACCTGAGTACAGCTTGCAACGTGGCAAAACCTCATTATGTTATGTTTATAGTTATTGTTCACTATTATTATCATTATTATTACTGCAACCATATAGCTAAGACCTTTAAACCTTTTTCCTATTTAATAATACTATTTCAAGGTGATTTAGTCACCTGCTTCATTTCAGGCCTAGTTTTAGGGGAAGAAAATGTGAGAGTGCCCCAAGTATGGTCTGGCTATTGCAGTGGAAAGCCTTCCACTGTTGCAAGTGTAGCCCACGAATGTTGACACAGTGATTTCATTTGAAGCATATTCTCCATCTACCATGACTGGCCCTGAATGCAAGACTGTGTCCCTTCGAACTCTCAGGTGAGACAAAATTGTGGAGCCACGCCACAGAATTTAGTTGTCTCACTTATGTAAGAAGTTCCTTGGACCCCAGAAACCCTAGTGTTCAGCTTAGTGCCCTTCGATGCCCGTGGTATAGTGCATCTCTGGAACAGAATTCTCCACAGTTTGAGAAAGTTAAAGTGCACTCCTGACCTAAAACCATTTCTTGACTCTGAAAAGAAATTGTTCCTGGAAGTGCTTCAGGGGAAAGATTTGGAGGAGCAGCTTTCCATTTTGCTTTGAATTGCAGACTCGCATTAAAAAACATTAAGGATAATAAACTGGAAATTCAATTACCAGGCTTGAAGCCAGAACACCGCACACTCGATTTGGATTTGCATCTTAACTTATAGCTTGTTCTTGCCAATATTACTTACAATTCAGACCTTTGCTCATGGTATAAAAAGCACTTAGTGCACAGATGATTTCTCACCAAGTGCTTTTTGATGGACCTGCCCAAATGTCAATTTGGGTATGAGTTTAAATTAGGAAGAAAATATTTCTTCTCTTTATTTTTATGTTTTTATTTTGCACTTTGGAAACCCACAGAACTATATGACATGGATTTCAAATTGCTACACGGTGCTGAATGTCTCCTCTGGGATGCCAATCAAGGTTTCTTGTTGGGGTTACAATATCATTTATAAAATCTCATGGAGATGTTCATCACCTGTCTTTGGCAAGATGATTCCTAAAATGAGGATTAGGGCACGACTCTGATAATGTGTTACACCTTGCAGGTTAAGCAAGTGTAAGCATATGACTTTTGGGCTTGTTTCGATTTCTTGAGAATAATCCATGGGTTTAGATGCAGGTTTCCATGAATCTTGATAAGTAACCCTCAAGGTAGATGGCAGTTCTTAAAGAGTGGCATGCCTTACACATCAAGTTCACAGCCAGGACTGTAGGTATAACTTCAAATGTTGCCATGTAACAACTGTATGAATGTAAGCAGATTACCTACAGTTTCTGTAGCTCAATTCTCTCATCTGTAAAATTGGTATAAAGCTGAGAAAACCTATTTTACAGGGTTGGGTAATATTAAAGGGAGTGTGTCATGTGTGTAAAGCTCTTAGATTAGTGCTTGGCAATAGTAAATAGGCAATAAATGCTAATTTTTATTATTATCAGGTGTGAGTCATAAAAGACTTGCAAGAATGATTATATTATTCTGCTTTGGATGGAGAAAACAGTGGTTGATGTTTGGAAGCTTCCTGGAGTTTAGCTTTTCTTTGTAGCAGTGTATCTTGATATTGGATGCACAATACTTTCACCTGGTGTCGCAGTATAATTTTCAGAAGTCGAAAGCTTGAATCTGATACAAACACACAGTGAGCATTGCCAAGGGCTTATTTGATCCATTTAATAAGGGAACCAGCAGGATGGTTTAAACCAGTTCAAAGAGAATTAGAAAGACCACATAGACATGGGTATGAAAGAAGGCTAGAATTAGCTTGCTAACTCAGATTCAAGACTGGTTAATGTTCTATGAGGCCAAAAAATTGTAATCTTGGAAGTGGGCAGACATTAGCATCTCTACTGGGGAAAGGAGGTATCGGGATTGTTATTGGACCAAAATCTACTGCACTGATATCAAATATTTACAACATGGTTGTCAAAGTTGTGCAAGTGCCAAAATCACCTGGCAGCTTGTTAAAATTATAGCAGCCCAATCCATACTGTGCTTTATCTCCTTTACTAAGCTTGCACTTCTGTGCTCTTTAAATAGCATTCTTTGAAATGCTGCTATGTATTGAAGATTGAGAATCACTACTTTATAAGGGAACAGCTACTTTTATAGAACTGTGACATATCTTGAGTAAAAATTCTGGGGAAATAGGAAGTTAAACGGAGGTATATTATTTTAAACAACTAATGGTCTTTGATTTGGACTGTTAGGTGATGTTATGGGTGACATTAAAAGGCTGTACAGTTATCTTTTAACTGATTTATGTTTTTCCTTTTAATCCTGGGTGACAATGAAAAAAAAAATCCTACCTACAGCTAAGTATGTAGGATTAACTTCTATTAATTGATCTTCAGTGTAGCCTGGTAATCAAGGATATAACTTGTCTGGGTAATTCAATGTGCTGTCAACGTTCTGAGCCATAGACTTGTGAGTTTCCTTCATTTCCTTCCTCACTTTGCTGTATACTATTGTTTATAGAGTACCAAGACTATGGTACATATTCAATATTAGCTATTAATTGATGAGTTAATGAAATGAGTGTGGATCAGTTTGATGAGGTACATACAATAAAAGATAAAGACATTTCCCAGCCTTCAGCAGAAGAGTGTTTTATAGGAATGGCTATCTGTCTTGGTTGTTTTTCACTCAATCCTGGGACAAAAAACCTAACACCCAAAATTAAGGAAGGAAACTTTTATTTAGCTGACAGTTAGTGGAGGTTTCCATCCATACTCCACTGGCTCTGAGGTAGACTGGCGCATGGCAGAGGGCATCAGTTCATGGCAGCAGAAAACAGCAAAGAGCAAAGGGAGGAGATGTGGCTGTAGCTTCTAGTAAGCCTCATTCCCTTCCACTCTGACTGCGAAGACTGGAGCTGCTCCCAGGAAAGTGGTGCCAACCATCCTCCCTCAAGTCCCTTTATATATCCTTTAAGTGTTGAGTCACTCTAGGGAGGGCCTTCCATGCCCTAGGATGGGCCATCCATGCCCTAGGGCAGGCCCTCAGCACCCTAGGTAGGGTCCTCCACACCCAATGGAGAGGATGTAGAACTACATGAGGGCCTTGCCCTCCTCTTGCACAGGGTGTGGATGTTCATAAAGTAAGAACCCTGGGTCTCTGTTGAGTCACTTAATTAAACTTCTAAACTTCTCAAGTTGACACAATGTATCAACCACTACACTTTTGCACTTTTAATTTCCAAAAGAGAGTAAGGACTTGTACAGTTAACATTCTTTCATGACTAGTACAGCAGTCATGCTGCTAAATCCATTTTACAGTTCTTTTGGATTTGGCTAAAATCTTCTCATCTGCTCTAGACAAATCCTTATTCTCAAACTCATTTCTTCCTTTTTGTTCTTGGGATGTCACCGAAATTTCAGTTTTCTCCAAAATCTTTTGAGCTAATCTTTTGTTTTAGTTTAGTTTTTATTAGTGCATACTTACAGTACATAATAATTCAATTTATCACATCTTAATCCTTTCACTTTCTGTTTTCTTTCCATCTCTCCTATACTCCCATGTCTTTTTCCTCTTTCCACAAATTCTACCTCAATATTATTCTATCTGTATATGTTTTCTACACCTATATTTTATTTAGTATGAGATAAAAACAATTTTTGTGAGGTTTTACTTTTAGAACCTTAGAGACTGCCATAACTATTATCCTTTCCTTCTAACTCCAGAATTCTCATGTCTTCCCCTCCAGTTGGTGTTTGCTGTTTGGTGTTACTTCAGAAGCCAGGAAGATGAGCTGGAATCTTCAGCCATCTTTCCCTTATTGAGGCCTACGCTTTCCACCCTCTTAGGCCTTGGGGGCATGTGCTCTAATAGAACTAAGTATATCTTCACCACTATTGTCATAATTTGTTTTTGGGAAGTGAATGCCTCGATAGAAAAAATAACACCCATAGAAATTAGGCTGCCTGGAATGAACGCATATGCCTATAAGCATAGCTACTTGGAAGACTGAGGCAGGAGGACTAGATGTGGCTGTGCCAACAGATAGAGTTACAGCGAACTCACTCTGTCTGCAGCAGTGCACTAGAAAGATGAACAATGTGTGGGTT
Source organism: Tympanoctomys barrerae (assembly GCA_002564285.1). NCBI lineage: Eukaryota > Metazoa > Chordata > Mammalia > Rodentia > Octodontidae > Tympanoctomys > Tympanoctomys barrerae. The sequence continues at coordinate 8,142 of NDGN011485670.1, forward strand.
CCTGCTAGATAACTTCACAGGATCCCAAGGCTGCTTGGAGATACTGCAACAAGAAAGCTGCACAAAAATGGAGGCAAGAAGCAAGAAGAAAGAAACTGTAGGTTAAGGATACAAAAGAGTGGGTCATTTGGCTGCAGTGAGTATAAGAAGCCTATCAAAAAAAAGTTTAGCTACAATTTTGTATTTTTTTTTAATGGGTCTCTCTTCCACACAGACCTCTGATGTTTTAGTTACTCTGACCTTTGAGTCTGATAGTTTAAACCTAAATCTAAAGGATTTTTACATGCCAAACTGCATCTTACTTGTGAGGCAGAGGACAACTCTCAGGTGGTCCTGTGAAATATTAGGTGTTGGTTTCATAGTATTTGCTATTATTGATACATATGCATGTACATTTGTACGAAAGGAATACACTTGATATACACGGGCATCTGTGCTGAAGTATGCAGCCAAATGTCAGCACATTATCAGATTTAAATTAGCTGCCAGATTCTATTAATAGCCCTAGTTTTCAGTTTCTAAAATAAAAGATCCCAGAACAGCTGGACTCAAATATGAAACAGAATGGCAGAACACAACCCTGTAAGCAATAGTAGTCTGTCTATAACAGCTAAATAAAGTTTGCAACTTCATAGATTTGTGTAAATGCCTGTAAAAAATCCATGAAATGCTAAGTATTTTTTTAAAAAACACCATAATCTTTAGCCAGTAAAAGGAAGTGATGATGCTTTATCAATCATGGGATTTGGAAAATCCCTATGATATCCCATTAAAACTTGAAAACAAGGCTAAATCCAAGAGTGGACAGGGTCCACATTGGTCAACTGGCTTTAAAGAAAGGACAGCTAATGGCCCCTATCCACCCAGATTTCTGGATTATTGTCATTAAATTTTGGATTATTAAGATGCAGTGCCTTCACAATCCAGTTCAAAGTCCATTCTGCATTTGATGTCTCCTGTCCTGCCTTCCTCCACCTTGGGCCCCCAAGCAGGCACCTTCCCTGAGCATGCAGTGAACTGTGCCTTGCTTGGTCTTTTGCCCCATCTATGGGTCCCTCCTTCCTCTACCTGGCAAAATGCTACTCTTCTAAGCTCATGTGGTTTTCTTTTCTTTTTTTTTCTGGAGGAACCAGGGACTGAACTCAGGGCCTTGCGCTTGCCAGGGAAGTGCTTATTCCACTGAGCCATCTCCCTGGCCCCTCTAAGCTCATGTGGAACAAACCTTCTCCGTGACATTTTTAAGATGCTCTTCTGCTGATTCTTCACCTGCTTAGGAAGAATAAATCATGTCCTTCCAGCTCTTCCTTTAGCACTGAGTCCTTGATCTTTTATGACAAATATCTCATCTTTTCATGGTGTCTGTTTCTTGCTTGCAAGTGAACTTCTAGTTCTTTGTGACTTTGAAATGTGACCTGGGGCTAGCAACATTGGTTGATTTCCTCTTAAAAACTCTTAGAAAACCAGAATATCAGGCTCTGCCCTGATCTACTCCCTCTGGCACTCATGTTTCTAATGTCCCCAGGTGGATTGATAAAAACACTAACAATGAAGAAGTTTGCCGTAAGGAAAAAAGACCATGTGTTAGTAATCCTGAGCTCCTCCAGTGCATCAAGCAGATTATGTGTTACTGGAAAAATAGATTTAAAGAGCCACATAATAGACAGTGGGTTAAGAGCCATTTATTCATATATGACTAGGACACAAAGCATGTGACATTAATGTCATCAGAATTGTGGTTGGAGTTTAGGATCCTATAGGTGAGGCAGATAAAGCCAAGTCTACTGAAAGTCTTGTAAAGTTCTTGTGATCAAATGAGTTTGAGAAACACAAGATTGCAAAGTATTCAGTAAGCTTTGTTACTGTGGGATAGGTTAAATCATTTAAAATATTTGTGACTTGTGTCTATGAGGTGTACCATGCCCCAAACTTAATCTGGTCATAGAAGTTTTACTTATTTACTTATGCATCGCCCACTTTATGGGATTGTTTTTTTGCAAAACATACATTGGGAATCATTGTTCTAGTCTTATGAATGTGTTTTTCATTTATTTGGCTTGGTATTGTTTTATATAGTGATTTAATTATCCATCATCTGAATTTTCTTCTCAACTACACTGTAAGCTCTTGGATAAAAAGGAAGAATTTTATTCTGACTTTGATATTGCTACTCAATCAGTATTTGGTGAAAAGTTGCACTATGTTTGTCTTGCAACAAAAGTAGTGTTGGTAAATCCCTGATTGACAATGAGCCCAAGGGACTTGAACATGGTAGGGAAGATACTTAAATTAGGTTGTATTTCTGGTTCAGATGGGAGCATGTTGATTCTGAGCCAATTATTTGTTGCTGTGGGCCCAAGCATAGTTACTGGGTGACAAACACCCTTTGTATCTGAATGTACAATTTTATGAGTCTTCATAGACAGACACAGAAGAGGTATGAAGTAAATAATAGGGAAAATTCTACACTCTACTCCCCTGAAAACAGTCTATGAAAATTATAGTCAGCATTTTGGTATGGTATGGAGGATAGCCATCACTGAAGCCATGAAACGGGTACACAATCTTCTTCACACAGATATTTCTGGTCTGAAATTCTTCAATCTGTGAAATGGGGAATAGTTAACATCTGTTTGCCTGTTATTATTCACTATGAATTAGAATAGACCTTAGAGAAGTTGGCTTTTCTAATTTAAAAACATCTACTATAAATATAATTTGATTATAACCATGATAAAAAATGAATTGTGCATTGAATTCTAAAGTATTGATAATATAAAAACTAATACCTCATGCTTAGTTAGCATAGGCCTTTGATATTGCCCAAAATGCTCCATGCTGATTACCTGAAATGCTAAAACCACATTTTAAATTTTATTTTATTGAGAAACAAATAGCAATGAGACAGTTTCAAAACTGACTAACAGGACAGTTTCAATAATTAGTACATTGTACATTGTTATCTCCTTAGTGGTTATCCAGAGTATAAAATGCATACAGGACATCCTGTCTAAACAGTATTAGTACAAATCTTTCTTCTCATTGAATTAAGTGAAAGTAGCTGTATATTTATCCTAACTATTCTGTATATACAGATACAAAATGGTCCTTCCTTTGTGTCCCCTTTTTTGTTTAGTCCTGACAGAGATGGATATTCCATTGGCATCTAAATACTATCGGTGTTTGAATTCAGCAAGACAATCCAACACTGTCCAGCAGTTGACAATAGTAGTGGGTTATCTGCAGAAGTTGTTGACTTGAGCCATTTACAGCTCAGCATATTAATATGGTTTTACTTTATATATCTCGTTTTTATACTTTTCTGCTGGATGGTTAAGATCAAGATAAAACAAGACCTATATAACAAGACATATAACTTTTGTTTCTGATAAGGTCAGTCAAGTACCCTCAAAATTTAACCTGAAACCCTGTACCACAGTTTGCAGATCCTTTTTCAGTGTCAGCCATGCGGATGAGTCATGGCCATTGCTTGACCAATTTGCTCTCTGTGAAAGCC
>NDGN011485702.1:0-22160 GCA_002564285.1 Tympanoctomys barrerae
CTGTGCTTTGCTAAGCTTGTTCCAAGTAGGTGCTTTAGACCACCGAGCCATCTCACCAGCCCTTAGCTGATGTACTTTAAACATAGGTGTAGTAAAATTAACTCTTAACCCCACCTGAACAGAATCGTCCAGGTAGGAAAGTTTTTCTCTTGCTTGGCTCGCTGAACATTCTGTAGAGAAAGTGGTGAGTTTCGCACCTTGTCAGATTGTTTGTCAGTGCGAGGGCTTGTACGCAGGGTCTGGGCGGTGAAGTGGCTGTGTTGTTTAGTGGGCTTCTGGCGAGGGCAGGTGTGTCTCTCCTGAGTGGCATCTAGGGGCAAGCCTCCCATGTGTCTTTCAGACTCCTGTTTTTGGCTGAAAACAGACGCCTTAAGACAGTTACATGAATAAATCCCCTCATTGCCGATCACATCTTCTGCAATCTTGTGATTTTTTTTTTTTCCTGTTGGTGCTACTTGACATTTTCATGATTCAGTAAGATTTTGCTTTTCAATAAATGAAAGCCACCTGGTGATGACAGATGACATTGTCAGCCAATCCCTACAAGGGAATGAGGACATGTCCTGCAATTCTGAGTGGAAAAAAAAAAAAGAAAATGACAGCCAGAGCTCTTACAGCACCCCAGACTTGTCAGAGCTCAGCGGGCTTGACATGGGCAGCGGTGAGGGCCACCTCTCTCCCGCCTGGCTCTCCTCTGAGCCACTTGGTGACTGGGGAGTGTGCTCCATGGGTGTGTACACGCAGAGCACCAAGGTGGCCCTGACCAGCTCTGCCCTGGACGGCTACTAAGAGTGTGTGCACAGCATGTTAGGACTGTTTTCGCCTTCTACCAGCATGTATCTCAAAAGTTATTTTAATTGCACATACATGTGGAGGACAGTGTGGTGGTCCATGTGTACAGTGACACTAAAATAGTGAAATGTGCTTTCTGTTTCAGAGTCAGGAACAAACTCTGACAATGAGGATGAGGATGAGGAGGAAGATGGGAGCTACCTGCACCCATCTCTCTTTGCCTCCAAGAAGAGCAACCGGCTTGAGGAGCTTATGAAGGTACTATCTCGGCATTGAGCTGCAGTGTTGTTCACAACAACAGTACTGTCCCCAGCCTGCCTTTTATGGTGTATAAAAAAGCAGAGGTCCGCAGTTTGTGGTTTTTAGAGATAAAGCCAGGTGCTTCCTGAGCTCGTCTGGGCCAGCTGAGCACTTGCCTGTGGCTAGGCGAGACCTCCGCCTGTGGAGGAGCAGGCAGTAGCTCTGGGATGCAAGCTTGCTCCAGGAATGAATGGAGGGTGACACTCTGGACATGGGTGGCTCTGACTGAGGGGGACATATCCAGGTGCTAAAGGAACACAGAACTTCCGAGGCAGATCAGAGTGATCCCAGAGCTCTCTTCCCTGCCTGGAGTCAGTAAAAAGGGGGTGTCAGCTAAGGCTTGGACAGGCAGCTGTCAGGCAGACCCCCTTGCAGGAGAGTGCCTTGTGCAGGCTGTGGCTCTGGCCCAGTCTCTTGGGTCATGGCTGCTATTCTGGAGCGTGAACCCTGAGCCCTGCACCTTTCTGCATCCCTGCCCTCTTTGTACCTTTTATTTCTGAAACACGGTCTAGGTTCCTGAGGTGTCTGGATGGGCTCGCTTGTCTGAGACAAGTGCATATGACTCCTTCCTCTCTGTCTTGCTATAGGTGACTCCCCCTTGGCACTGGCTGCTGTCATTCTGTGTGTGTGTGTGTGTGTACATGTATGTGTACGGTTATGATTTTCCTACATAACGTATGCTACACTGTACTGTTGAGTTGAGCCCTTTTTTTTTTATGTTCACACATAAAACATGCTAGACAAAGGGCCCTTTGTCTTTTTGTCCTAGCCCTTGAAGGTGGTGGATCCAGATCACCCCCTGGCAGCCCTGGTGCGTAAAGCGCAAGCTGACAGCTCTGCCCCCCCCACGCACACTGCAGATGGTACGCCCACACAGCCCTCCCAGGTGGAGTACGCGACAGACTGTGAGTACTTGCTGCGTTCATCCTGTGGTGCCCAGCTGCAGCACTCCCGCACGCGGCTGAGTCCAGGAGGGAGGGGCCTTAGGCCGCCCCACATCCAGCATGGACTCTGCCTTCCAGGAAAGAAGAAGAGCAAGGCCCAGGGCATAAAGCAGGAGCTGGCTCATCCTGCCCCTTTAAGGCTTTCCCAAGGGCCACCCTGTGACACCTTTTAAATCCTGATTGGCTGGGTTAGTGTGACATGGTCTTCCCTCACTGTAGTTTAGGCTGGGAAGTGAATGCAGCACTTGGACACATTGCTGCCCTGAACAAGATCAAGTTCTGGGTTCAGACCAGGGAGAGCAGATGTTGCGTAGATGGCTGGTATTGTCTGTACCGTACACGGTTCTGTGATAAACGTTGCAGCAGGATACTGGTGTTGATATGCAGGATTCATTGGGCGTGTTGTCTGTGCTGTGAACAGGCTTGTAATAGCATTGTGAAGCCACACTACTGTTGACGTGTGGAATTGGGCCAACAGGCTTCTGTAAGAAGAATGGGAAGAATGGGCGCTGGGTCCACTTAGCACCGTCTGCCCTAGCTGCTCTCCTTATGGCTGTGTGGTGTAGGCAGGTGTGCAGCACCCTCTGTCCGTCCAGGAGGGTTGGCTTCAGGACGCCAGCAGCTGCCACAGCCTTCAGGTTTCTTCCCCTGCAGACTAAAAATCCTGCCAGAGAACACGACACCTAGCACAGAGCTGATGATACTGGAGTAGTCCTTATACCGTGTCCTTTGCGGAATAACAAGGAGGAAAGCATCAGTGTGGTGCTCCCCAAATGCTTTCCCTGAGCTCATTTGTACCCCTGGGAGTGGGACCTGAGGACAGCGCCAGCTGCAGTGCGCACTGCCGAGTCGCACTTCCAGTCCTTGCTGATTGCTGTTACCATTTTAATTACATGAACACGGTTCCTGAAAGCTGGAACAAGTGCTCCGGCCTCTTCCAATTAGGTGTGGAGCTTGCTGGGCAGAAGCCGCTCCCTTGGAGCAGGAGCCGGAGCGGGGCCGCTTGTCTTGCCTGTGTGCTGACCCAGCCCTGAGGGGCTGGCTGCCGTTCTCAGGCGGCTGGTGCCCCTCTGGATCAGCTCCGCTAAACGTGGCAGCTGCTTTTTGCCTCCTGCTAGCACCAGCACTCTGGTATTGTTTTGCTAAATTGATGTTCTCTTACTTAATTTCTGCATGTGTCCCCCGAAAAACTCAGAGAAACTTTGATTTCTTTAAACATCAAGTGAAATCTCCTAAGCACTGCACTGAGACAGATCTGAGCTATACAGTTGAGTCTGCTAAGTCCTGTGGTCCCTGTCAATGGCAGTGTCATGCCGACTTTGTCCTCACCCTCAAGTGTTCTGGAGATTGTTGCTGGCACCCAGCCGCACAGGGTAGATTGCAGGAGGGCCCTTCCTTGGCAGCCCGAGGGAGGCTCACACACGACCACACCAGCAGTGCCCAGAGTTCTGTGTGGCCATACTCAGTACAGCCCAGCACAGAGGGACATGTCACCTCCCTGCTTGCTGCCCTTGTCCAGTGTGTCGTGGACTTGTGCACGTCAGGTACAGTGTGGTTGCATGTACACGGTGGCGCTGCTGCGGAGAAGAGTAGAAATTCAGGGGCACAGTTAGACACGGTTTGGTGATAGTGTGGCCTGTGGCTGAGTAGGATGGTGGCAGTTGGGCAGGAGTGGCCGCTCTGACATGACATACGTGATAGGAGGATGGCAGAGCTGGCCGAATTGAGCTGGAGTTGTGCAGGGTGTCAGAGGGTTGTGCAGAGTCCAGATGGTACATGACAGGACTCTGGTGCTGGCCCACACAGCTCTGACCGCCGCCGCCGCCACCTCCTGCTCCTCTGCCACCGCCACTACCTCTTCCTCCTCTCCCTCCTCCCCCTCCTCCCTCTCTGCCTCCTCCGCCTCCTCCTCCTCCCCACTTCTGTCGTGCAGCAAGAGCTTTGCGTGTGCGGAAGAACAGGGTGTCAGGTGGGTCTGACGTGAGCCTGTAGGCTCCAGACATCTCCTGTGTCGGCCTGAAGGAACACCAGCAGCCCCCTCTGCTCTTTCTGAATACTTTCTGAAGGTCACCACCACAGCTCTCCAGAGGCCCAGCAGGTCCAAGGTGTGACAGGAGGCTTGATTGCAGTTTCCCAGGAGAGCTAGAGCTGAACTTGGGGGTCTGAATGACGGTAAAACCTCAAAGAAGTCAGGAGACACCTGTGCTAAGGTGCAGGTCCGCCCAGCTGTCATGGGCTGAGGGGTTTGTCTCACATTGGTCTGAAGGGTGTGTGCCTGGGCTTCAGCTGCAGCACACCTGCCTTCTCCAGGTGCTGCCTTCCCGTGAACCATTGCTTTCTGCTGCTACCTGGCTGGCTTCTTTTGGTATCATGTAGTTCTCTGAGCTGCTCTGTCCCTGATGGCCTAGTAGGTCTGCAATGAAACACCCATGGGGTAGAGAGTCCTCTCTGGCAGGCTGTCAGCCAGGTGGCGACAGCAGCTGTGTCCTGCACGATAAGTTCTATGTGACAAGAGCCTGTAATCTCAGACTGACTGGAATGCAGTTGCTCTGCAGCCGGTAGTTGATGGAGCATGTGTGGGTATGCAGCTCCATAAGAGTGGTGATGGCTTGCTTTAGCTTCTGCTGCTAAGCTCACCTGATTCGTTGCCAGCGAGTTAAGTTGCATTTACAGCAGCAAGTAAGAGAACCACCAGAGCACCCCGGGCTCAGTCACCTCTGCGAGACAGCAGTGTGGTTAGGTCCTCCGCAGCTCTCTTTGTGAATGTCCATGAGGGCACACTGCTGCCCCCCTGTTGGAGGACATAGGCCGAACCTAGCTCCGGGCCTTGGAACGCTCTACACTGAGGACAGGCCGCCAGGACTTGGTCCCATCTTGCATCGAGGCATCTGTGGATTCCGCCAGGACCCTGCTCCTACTGGCAGGAAAGGGTCCTGCTGCCGTGACCAGCCACAGCAAGGTGTGTGCAGGTGGAAAGGCCAGGGTGCAGAGAGCAGGGCAGGTGTGGCACTCCACACTGGCTTGCTCTCCTTGTGGCTGTGGCAGTGTTGCTGAGGGTCTTGTACACAGTCTCAGTCGTGGCGCTCTCAGGTGTTAGTTTGCATTCTTCGGGCAAACACAGCCTTCCTGTCTCCTAGAACACTGGCTTTGTACACAAGAGGAGTAATATTTACAGGCAGTGAAGTAGTTTTCTGAGGAGCACTTGTTTTGTGAGTTTTCACCTGGCAAAATACTTCAGAAAGTTATTAGGAAGAAAGCTATGTTGAAATTCCTTAAGTTAGGGATCACTTTGGAAGCCTTGCCTAAGCAGAGCCCTAGGCTCAGGCTCAGGTAGGGTCAAGACCCTGAAAAGCCCCAGTCAGCCTCCCAAGAACAGGGTGCTATGCACAGAAGACACGGCTAACGGCACAAAAAGCAGGTGTCCAGGGTGGAGCTGTGCATGTGTGGCCAGGGCAGGGTCTCTCTGGGTTGGAGGTGACACCTGTCATCAGGCTATTCAGGAATGTGTCTGTGTCCATCTGTGCGTCTTGTGCCCACTTCTGACCTGTGGAGCTACGAGGAGGCTTGGATAGCGTCAGGCAGCTGTGCAGGAGCAGCGTGTGCCATCCAGCTGAGCCAGGCCTTCGTGATGCCCCTTCAGAGTCATGTGAGGCATCCCCTGCCTGGGTGGAGCAGCCAGAGGCAGGTCGGCCTGGGGGCGTGGGGCGGCTTGCGGCGGTGCCACTGCCCTGTGCCTGGACAGAGCAGGGGGTATCCTGCCACACGCCTGCAGCAGGCCATGGTATCCCCCAGGGGGAGAGGTCAGGGCTTGACCAGCTGACTGGTGGCCCAGCAGGGGTGACCTGAGCTGTGCAGACCTCATGCCCTAGGGCCTGGCCTTCTGGAGGAAACAAGACCCCAGCCACACACAGAGAGGCTTGACCCCACTGTCACCACATCTGGGACCTGCTCTGGTCCAGGACCAGGACTGGCACCTGGCACAAGTGGCTAGGTGTGGCCCTTCACAGGACTGTCCTTTGCCCCCAGGACTTACAATTCAGACTTTGGGTCCTCATCAAGAGCAGAATGGGCTCCTTGGCTGCCAAGACCCTGTCCCAGAGGACTTTAAAATGAACGTGCGGGGGGATGAGAAGGATGCTGTCTCGAGAGCGCCGTCTGGGGGGGTCGTGGTGACCCCAGATGTCCCTCCTCGCTGGGCTGGCCTGTGGCATGCTGCCATGCAGGTGTGTGCTGTAGAGTGCAGCGCACAGCGTGCTCTGCCGCTGTTGGTCTCTGGGCACTGCACCCCAGGGGCAGCGAGTGTCACAGGGTAAAGGCCACATCTCACCTTCCACAGGACATGGTTTTGTGGGAGCCGTGAGTGTGTGAGGTGTTTCTCTGTGTTCATACTTGTTAAGTACACTCACCCCAGAAAGCAGACATGTGCTGTCACCAACAGATGGGGGACAACTAGGCACTGGGGCCTGCACCAGAGCGGGGACATCAGAAGGGCATGGCGAGCACCGTCTGGGAAGACCACACTCCTACTGAAGCCCCTCCCCCCACCCCGGCCACCAGCAGAGGCAGGTGCCTTGGCCTTGTGCCTGGACAGAGCAAGAGGGGAGCCTACCGCACGCCTGCAGTGGGCCATGGTATTCCATAGAAAGACGGGGGTGGAGGGGAGGCGGACAGGACTTTCCTGGCTGAACGCAGTGAAAGGCACCTGGGAGCTGGCAGGAAGAGAAAACAGGGAGGCTGTAGACAAGCTTGGAGAGGAACCCAGGAGCTCCTGCACGTGACAGCTCCTGCACAGCCTCAGGAAGCTCCCGGCATGCACCTTCCCCTATGGGCCTCCGTTTCCTGCTCATAAAGTTAGCGTATTAGTGTGTCATGTCCTAGTAGAGCACTGACAGTCTGTGCCACATCCTAGGACCTTTAAAGGTCCCATGTTGTTGGTAAGAGCCATTGAAACCTGGGATGGGTACCTGAACGGCCTGTTTTATCTTAAAAATGTGGTGAGTCAGAATGTGAAAATACTAAGAAGCGTGGTAACGGATAAAATGCCCTGGATTAACGCCAGAGAGTAGAACCTGATGTTACCGTGGAAGTCCTTTAACCCACAGATAGGTGGTTAGGACAGGCCTGGGGGTGCTGGTGGCGCTGCCCCTCCCCCCGGGGCCCACGCGCACACTCGCTGCACAGCCTGCTGTGGTGCACAGCCTTCTGTCCAGAGGTGAGTCAGAGCGCCCTTCTGCCAGGACGCCGGGTTGGAAGCACTTGTGTCCCAAGACCTCGGCAGCGGTCAACAGTTTCTCACTTCTGTACTTGCACCACACCTGTTTTGAAGTATTGAGTTTTTTTATCCACGTCGTGCAATGCATTCAGCTTTATATCCACAGAAACAGTAATTCTTTTCTCACTCAAACTATGTTTGCGTACACTTGAATTAAATACATAAGTTCAGTAAACTTTGCTGGAAAAAAGTAAGGGAAGAGAAAACCTGCGCTGCTACAAGTAGAAGCCCTGCCTCCTAGAGAGGAGCTGCTCTCCTCGGCACTTGCCCAGGCAGCTGCTGCCTGGAGAGGGAGAGCCGCCAGCACGTCTGGGGAGCCCTGCCCCTGGAGGGGGAGGCACGGGCGAGTGAGCACCGGGGTGGCCCTGGTGAGAAGCAGCATGCCAGCAGGACAGGGTCCCCGGAGGCAGATCTGCTGGAGCAGCAGTGGTGAGCCTTTCAGAGCTCTCCGTCGCAGCAAACAGTTGCAGCCCATGTGCTGCAGGTTACCAGCCCTGCCATAGGCCTGCCCACGTGTTGACAGCAGTCACTTCTGAGTGGGCGCGCCAGATGTGGAAAATCTTAGGAAGAGGACGCTTCAGGAGAAAGATGTGGTTTTGTTGGTTTGTTGAGCCAAAGACTTGCTGCGTAGTCCAGGCTGGCCTCCTCTTGTGACCTTCCTGCCAAGTGCCAGGATTACTGGTTTGCACTACCATAATTAGCAGGAACCCTTTGTTTGGTTGGGGTTTTTTGGGGGTTTTTTTGTTTTTTTTTTTTTTGTCTTTTTGAGCCAGGGTTTCACCATATAGTTCAGGCTGGCCTTGAGCTCATTTTGTAGCCCCAACTGGCTTCTAACTCGCAGTGATCCTCCTGCCTCAGCCTCCTGAGTGCTAGGATTACAGGTACCCACCACCACATCTGGCTAATGCTGTTTTAAGCTGTGAGTTGGCATTGTTAGGCGATCAGCTGAGGAGATAAAGTTGTTGAGAATACAGGGGAGACTGTCCTTAGTCTCCTGTCAGCGAGAGCACACATGCGGATGGAAGTAGGCACTAGGCCAGAGGGATGTGATTTCATAGGCAGAGGTTTGGGTGTCAGCAGTGGAGACTAAAGATGCAGGCAGACGTGACACCTCCAGCCATCACTGAAGCGACACCCCAGTCCCCAGCGGGCTGCAGACGTGTGTACAGGTGGCTGTTTGTGGGTGGGTACAGCTGTGAGGACAGCTTGCAGCAGTGATGGTGGCAGTGGACTGAGGTGGCCTGTGCTCCAAGAGCTGCCCTAGGAGGGGCCGGCCTGTGTGGGCCTGGGAGGTGGGTCCTGTGGGCGGCCAGTGCCATAGCAGCTACAGCAAGGGCTTCCCCACGGTGCTGCTTACCAGCAGCTCAGAGCCATGTGGCGCTTATTTTGAGACTAACCAGCATCCTGAGTTCATTCTTCACAATTCTGTCAGTTTAATGTGGCTCAGCAGCCTGCGCGGCCTGGGCCTGAGCCCTTCTGCCCGGGGTGGGTGGGCAGGCCCGTCCTGCCCACTCCGTGTCTGTCATGTGCAACCAGCTCCTGGGCATGCACCGGTACTGGTACGTACTTTCTACTGATGGAGGTTTGTCTAGATTTTGGCATCCTGGGAAAAGATCTGCTCATCTTAAAATAGTTTTTGCAAAAGCTGTTTAAATACAGATATGTAAAAGTGTCTCTCTAATAGAGAACTGTTTTTATGCTTTTCATTTTTGGTTGTTATTTAGTTGTCTTCCGCTATAAGTGAAAATAGTTGTGCAAGAGGCAGTAGTACTGAAAAATGCATCACTATGAACCAAACCTGTTTTTGTGATGTTGTAATGCTTACTTAAAAACCTCTATCAAAAGGCCGGCCAAATAGCAGATCTAAGTGCCTGCAAGCAGCCACAGGAGCCAGGGGTTCGATCCCCAGGCCTGCCATGCCAGCCCCACCCCCCCGGGGTATGGTGAGCTGGCAATTGAGACTGGGCATGGTGGCACACATCTGTAATCCTAGCTCTTTGGAAGCTGTAAACAGGCAGATCACTATGAGTCTGATCTAATAGTGACACCCTAAACACCCTGTAGACCCTTCCCTAAAATACAAAAAGAAAGAAAAAAAACTATCAATTTTCCAAAATCATTTTCTTATAAGTTAGATGGAAGAAAGTGCATGGGCCACCTTCAGCATTAGGGACCGAGGGCACAAGGAGCCTCCTGCTTCAGCCCGCAGTGTCTTGATGATCCTGCCTTTTGAGTGTTTGTGTTAGAAGGGAAGTTAGCTCATTTTTCTTGAGCTCAACAGAAGAAGCTCTAATCCAGAACCACAGTGAAGTGGTTGCTGAACTGCAGATAGAAGTTCCTTTCGTCGTAACTCAAGATTTAAATTCTCCCAGTGCTCAGGTGGCTGAGGCAAGAGGATCAAGATTTTGAGGGGAGCCTCAGCTACATGGGAAACTATCTCCAGAAAAGACTGAATTCTGAGAGATCCCTTTATAATCCAAAAGCGTCAGCGGTCCTGATTGTATATTTGTTTCCATGTTGGAAATTTTTACCTTTGACACAGTTTGCGTGAAGCTAGAGCAACTTGGTCTCCACAAAATGCCTTCCCCTGGCTCCTCCTGGCTCTGGGTTCTTGTGTGTTCCTGGATGAGGTGTGTCGTGCTCTAGGCCAAGTCCCTCCTTCCTTCATCCCGTGTGGGCTGTTGGCATGCAGAGGGCTCTGGCCCAGTCCTCGTGCACAAGGGACAGCCCGTTGGGGTGTGACCCCTGTCCCCGAGACTGACCCCAGACTGGCTGCCATCTGTGGGCCTGCTGGCATCCATTGCCTTCATGGTGGAAGTGTGCCCTCAGAGATCTTTCCAGAGAGCTTCTCCCCTCTGTTCTCCTGGGCAGTGGCCGGGACCTCTGAGCCCACCCCAGGGAGAGGCCCCGCAGGCCTCCGGGGCTACTCCCGCTCCAGATGCTGGCTGATGCAAAGTAACCTGTTCCACTTGCTGCCGTCTCTGGCACCAGCCTGATCAGTTGTGTGTGCCATGTGGGTGACCTCTTGATGTCTGACTTCCCTTGGTTGTGTGACAGTGTCCTTGGATTCTCCATTGTCTCTCAGCCCCATGGCATTCCGCAGCAGAGTCCTGTGTAGATCAGGCTGTGAGTCAGATGGCCCCTTGTGAAGGCAGCCTGACTACAGAAGACTAAGCTTGTGTGTGGGTGCTGGAGTTTGGACTTGGTGTTATCTCTGCCCCATGAAAGAATGCTTTGTGAGGTCTGTTTACCAGCTGCTTGAAAATGTAAGTCATTCCAGGGTCGTGGGCCACAGACAGGCCGGCCACAGGCCACTGTCGGCCCTGCACAGTGCTGCCCCCCTTCCGGTTGCTCGGCCTTCTTGAGTGCTCGGCCTTCTTGAGTGCTTGTCTGGCTCCCAACCTTCTGGCTCAGCTGCAGCCGGGAGCGTGCAGGGCGCTGTGGTTCTTTCCCTCCCAGGCCGCTGCAGCAGCCCTGCAGCCAGCCATTCTTCTGGAAGACCCCCCTAGGCTGCTTGTGTGGGGTCCTGAAAATGTCCCAGTCAGATTACAGGGAGATATCTCTGCCTGTCTGGAGAAGCGCGTGTGTGTGTGTGTGTGTGTGTGTGTGTGTGTGTGTGTGTGTGTGAGAGAGGGAAGGGCCTACAGGGTGTTCAGGGTCTCACTACTACATCCGGACTCATAGTGACCTGCCTGTTATAGCCACCATCACACCTGGTCTCAATTGAGTCTCGGTACCCCTGGGGGGCAGGGCCGGGGCAGGCAGGCAGGGCTGTCAGAAGCTCTGTTTGAATAACAAGTCCAAGGAACTTAGCATGACAACAGAGCCTCAGAACTTTACTTGAGGGTCACTGATAAAGATGTAAAGTTGGTACAGAGGCTAACTTTTCTAGACAAAACCTTATTTTCCAAGAAGAGAGACCAAGCTATAGCCAGGACTCCACAGCGATGCTCTTATATCTGAAGCATGTGTGGGCAGCCCCTGTCCTACCCATTGCAGCCTGCTAAGGTTGAAACAAGTCTTCTTTTGCTTAGAGGCTTTTTCAAAATGAATGGATTGTCTGAAGTCACAACAAAGCAGATGACATTGTGTGGCTGCACATTAGCACTTGTTTTCTCAGATGCACTGTGACGTGTGAGGGCCACTGGCAGCTCACTGGGGAGAGTTCTTTTTTGTAATGGGTAGTCTCTGTGCTCTAGCTCCATTGCAAACTGCAGTGTGGTGTAGGGCGAGCCCTGCAATACGTTCTGGGGCTTGGGAAGGGCAGCCACTCTTCCTGCGCAGAAACTATGGACATACTGGGTCTGGCAAGGCGTACCAGTAGTCCTGCTCACTCTGGAGGTTGAAGCAGGAAGATCACAAATTCAGAGCCAACTTAGTCACCTCGGTGCTGCCTGGTGATTTAGTGCGACCCTATCTCAGAGTAAAGGAAACTGAGCAAGTTGTAAGGCAGAAGGGTTGCCACAGAAAAATACAGTGTGGGAGAAGAAAGGTGTTCTGGCTTGGGGTTCAGTAGGAGGTCCTAGGGGTGCAGCCTCCACCCAGGGTTTGCCAGCTGCACCCACACAGTTCCTGTGGCTGCTTCGTGCTTCGGGCCAGGCTGGGTGCAGCACCTCTGCTGTGAGAAGAGTCCCCTCTCCATAGTGCTACTGGAACACCAGAGCTACGACTTGGCGTAGTCCTGATAATAGCTAAAGATGGGCTTTGTTTCTTGTTTTAATCAGGGTCTATAAAGCAGCCTCACTTTCGCATTTTGGTGCACAAAGAAAAATATCTGCTGTCTGCCTTTTCATGGGGGAAGCTTGCGAACCCTTACTCTGACCCAAAATAAACATGAGATGACTTCCAGAACCTAAATGGCCAGGTGCGAGCCTGAGCCTCAGGAGCGTGCCTGGGGTGATGTGCCACTGGGGAGCATCCAGCTGTGCTCACAGCCCTGGGGCCGTGGTGTCATGGAATGCGGGCTTTGTTTGCTTGTGTTTTGTCTGAGACAGAGTCTAGTGTAGTTCAGGCTGGTCTTGAATCACTGTGTAGCCCAGGCCGCCCTAGAACTCAAGGGGACCCTCTTGCCTCAGCTTCCCAAGTGCTAATCATGTTTACAATAAGACGGGAATTCTTGGGGGGCCTGCCCCTCAGCTTCAACAAAGCAGTCAGGCTCAGGTTGCTGTGGTTGGAGCCCCACAACTCAAGCCAGCCAAACCTGCCCTGAAGGCACTCGGAGCAAAAAAGCCGGGAATTCTTGCAGCTCACAGCTGGGCAGCTTGCCTCACTGGGGTTACATTTAGCACGACCACCCCAAGCAGTGGTTTAGCCGGCAGGAGTGTGTTCTCTCCACTCCTGCAGTCCTGCAGGCCTTCCTGCACACGTGTAGGACCTCTGGAGTCTGCGTGCCAGGACATGCACAGCCCTTGTGTGATGGTGGCCTCTGGAGAGCAGAGGTGACCCTCACCTGCAGGCTCTCCACCATGGGACCCTCGATCTGAAAAGACACCCAGAAAGTTCCAGAAATAAATGGTTCTTGGGTTTTAATGATGACAGCTTTGCATAAGCCACTGCGTCCCACTCTTGGTAGGAGTTCGTCGAGTGTGTATCCCGTGGGCCCTTGCAGTCCACACCACCTGCCTGAGGTTACTGCATGATATATTGGTCGCCACATCCCCGCGGAGGCAGCACTGTGCAGACAGCTCTCACCTGGGCAGTCCCGTCTAGCCTGGCCTGAGGTGACCTTGTGTGGAGATATGCAGAGAGGGTGTCGGGGTTTCCTGTTCTTGGATCTGGGTTGATCTGCTGCGCCTCCTTTGTGAGCTGGCCATGGTCTTGGGCATGTCTGTCTAGGAAGGAACATAGGTCTTCTTGAGGTCAGCACCGGCACAGTATCAATGCGATGAGGGCTGCTGTGGACCAGGCACTGTGCAGGTGGCAGTGGGGACAGAAGTGGAGTACAAGGATGAAGTGCTGCTGGTGTTGGGCAGGGAGGCTGCTGTGCCGGTAGCCCTTCGAGGGGCACAGCGTTGAGCCATGCAGGAAGGTGGAGGGCCCTACCCACAAGCAGGCGTGGCTGTGGGATGGAGTGCCCAGGCTGACAGAGGCATGGACAGGGTCTGCACAGAGGGGAGGCATGGAGCCCTGGATCCTGCCGGACACTGCCACCCTGAAAGAGTTTCCGAGTGGGGTGCTGTGCGGGCATCAGTATGCAGGCGCAGTTTGGCTGGGGACCAGAGTTCTACGGTCACTGGAGTAGATGGGATTTAAAGCCGTAGAACTCAGACAGGCTCCAGATGCACGTGCATGTGAGCCAGATGACTTAGAGACCCTGGAAGGGAGGCTGAAAGACGCTAGGGATAGGGACCTAGCTAGGGATTGGGGGAGGTGTCCCTGGCAGCAGGGACCTTCGCAAGACTCAAAGTAAATGATACAGTGAACTGGTGACTGACTGCATAGTGAGACCCTGTCTCAAAAAGAAATTTAAAAAAACAAAAACCGTGCTGGACTTGTGGCTCAGTATAAAGGCCCTGGGTTTAATCCCCCGTGGTTTTTTTTTTTGTTTGTTTTGTTTTTTTATGCTAAATTTTCCACCATAGAACTTAGAAAAGCTATGTTCTTCTTTCTTGTCTGTCTTTTAGAGACAGGGTCTTACTATGCAGTTCAGGCTGGCCTTGCTCGTTTTGTAGCCCAGGCTGGTCTCAAACTTGCAGTGATCCTCCTGCCTCAGCTCCCAAGTGCTGGGACCACCTGAGTTCGTTCTTAACACAGACACGTGTTGCTTGTCTTCCTGAGCTGGCTCTCAGGAAGCAGATTTGCTCAGACCTTTAGCAGGAAGAAGGTGAGATGGGGGCTTTGGGAGATCATCAGTGACTTCTCCACTGCTTGGGCGGGCAGGAGTGGCGCGCTGCCCCATGTGGTGGGTGGTCAGCTATCCCTCGGAGCCCGCTGTACCACAGCAGGCGCTGTGGACATGTCCCTAGCTGGGCACTGCTTCTCAGGCGCACTCCTTAGAGGACATCACCTTGTCTCACTAAGCCTGGCTCCAGCCAGGCCGTTCCGAACCCCTGTTGTCCCAGCTACTGGAGAGCCGCCCTAGAGCCCAGGTTTCCTGGCCAGCCTAGGGAACATAAGGACCCCCTGAGTGAAACAAGCCCCAGTGTCGAGTGGCTCCTCTTATATGAGTCCTCTAAAAGCATGCGGGTGTGTTCTTTTTAGCAATGATTCAGTTTCCCCTTCAGCAGTTATAGTTCTTTTGAGATGTTTCTTTAGGAGGGGTGCTTTGTTTGGTTGGTTGGGTTGAGATAGGGTCTCACTGTGTAGTACAGCCTGGCCTTGAACTCACTACATGGTGAAGGCTGGGCTGTGAACTCCAGCAATCCTCCCGCCTCACCCTCGAGGGCCAGGATCACAGGTGGGTGGCACCACGCCTGGTGTGACTCTTCGTCGCCTCTGCAGCCTATGATTGCAGCATTGGGGAGGGGGCGCTACCGAAGTGGAGTGCAACAGACTGTCCAGCGGTGGGCACGGCATGGTGTTGAAGTTGAGCTGCTCTGCTCCCCCTCTCTGCGCCTTGCCTAAGGCTCACCCAGGAGGCCCATCCTTCAGGTCTGGGCTGGTCTCGTTTCACACATGGAGACAGCACGTGTCTTGCTGCAAGCTCTCACGCAGTTGGGATTGAACCTTCCCATTTCCTCTAGAGCCTGGAGGTGAAGGCTCCAAGGATGGAGTCCACCCTATAGCACAGCTGGTTGCCGCGGAGCCAGGCATTCCCAGAGTGGGTCTGTACTGCAACCCCAGGGCTTTGGAGGGAAAACGTCCCGTTCCCTTCCAGTTCCTGAATATGGCCTTAGGTTTTAGCTGTGTGCCAGGTAGTTAGTTGATTCTGAATTACAAGGAGCTTTGTTTGTTCTTAGGGCTGAGATGCCTTCTTACTGAGGCTACCGTTGGAATGTCCTGGGGTTTCTTAGGGTAGGTCACAGTGGGGTCATCCTCCCTGCTGAGGTGTGTCTAGATATCCCCACCTTCCAGAGACACCTCCCTGCAGGGCCAGGGCCAGAGCTGCAGCCCTTCCGTGCCTTGGCTTTCTCTTCTGAAGAAATCTGTAGCCACTCGGGGTGGCTGGGGAGTGAGTGGGAGCAGGAGCTCCACTGAGCACGCGTGCCGTAGAGTGTCAGACCACCTCCTTGCATGGGAAATGCCAGTGCACGAGCCTGCAAGTTGCCTGGTCCAACACTGCTCAGTGCTGGCTGAGAGAGGTGGAGTGTATGCCGTGCTGCCCACCCCATACAGGCCTGCAGTACTGCTCTGCGGGTGTGAACAAGTTAGGGCGGCTGCTTTGTGTCTCCACCGTCTCCGTGACACTGAGCCGGAGAGTGGCATTAGTGGGCTCCTAAGAGTTCTCAGTAACAGCGGTGTGTTAATGGGCGTGTTAATGGGCCTGTCGGATTTTCCTGCCTAGTATGCAGGATCAGCCTGTTTGTTACAGTGTTACTGTTTTCAAGTGAACTGAGTAAAAATCAAAATATGGTTCTTTCATTGGAAAATCCTTTTGCTCTCCCCAGTGAAGGAGAAGTTAGACTCTGGAGCCAGACCCCTGCTGATCGGCAATGGGATTACACGTAGAAGTTCTTGTTATCTCCTGCAACCTGTTCTTGGTGCTGGTTTTGCCCATTTTCCAGAAAGAATGTCTAAATCTTCTGGAACTGCTGACTGTTGGCCAGTGTTCTGGGACCTTTCAATGTTCACATTTGTACACCGAATACATAGACGTGTGTATTGCTACTGAGGAGAGGGGCAGGAGTGACAGCATCAGTGTGGCGGGTGCTGTGGCTTCTGTGGAATGGGAGGTTCCAGAGAAGATGGGACCCAGGCAGTACCCTCGCCTGCCGAGAGCCCAGGTCCCCTGAACCCGTCTGAACAGGGCAACCAGTAGCTCACAGCCCTTCCCCTTGTGCACCCTAAAGTGGGGACCAGGATCTTGCCGGGAAGTCCTGCAGCACTGGGGCGTCCTGTGGCCATTCCCTCTCCGCTCAGCCCTGGGTATCTGGGCACTGCTGGATGCTCCTGCACTGTGTCCTGCATGCATGTGGAGGGTCAGAAGTGCCTGACCTTGCTCAGCCACCCCGCTGTCCCTACAGCACCTGTGGCAGCCATGTACTACAGCTACTACATGCTGCCTGACGGCACCTATTGCCTGGCACCGCCACCCCCGGGGATCAATGTGGCCACCTACTACAGCACGCTGCCTGCTGGGGTGACCGTGTCCAGTTCCCCTGGAGTGACGACCACTGCTCCACCACCTCCTGGGACCACACCACCGCCACCTCCAAGCACCGCCGAGACCAGCAGTGGGGCAACCTCCACCACTACCACCACAAGGTACGTACTCAGCCTGGGCCCCTGGGCCTAAACCGCCTCTGTCGTTGGAGCTGTAGCATTTAGGTGCCCAAGCTTGAAGGTGAAATTGACAAACAAGGTTTTCAAGCAGCCGGGCGTGTTGGCTCATGCCTGAGAGATGCCAGTTACTCGGAAAGCCAAGGCAGGGTGGTCACAAGCTTGAGTTCAGTCAAGGCTATTTTAGCAAGACTTCATCTTGAAAAGATGGGGAACGTCTTTGGCATGAAGTCTGGCTACTTGGGAGCCACGCCTCTCCTCCCTGCCCACCTGCACCTTCATTTCAGGGCTGCCCTCATCTGGCCCCTTGTAGGGGAGGATATGACTGAGCCTGCAGTGGTCAACAGAGGACAGGGCTCATAAAGCAGGTACCTCTGAGCTCACAGGGTGCCCAGGATGCGCCCCAGGCCTTGCCTCTGAGGCTGCTGGGAAAGCCAGCGAAACCCCAGCAGCACCCTGCAGAAATGATCTTGCTGGTTGTACTGAGAACGCCGGGCAGAAAGAGTCTTGAGAGTCATGTTGGCTTCTCATGCGACAGACTCACCCTGGGTTGTTCCCAAGAGACAGGTCAGGGTGTGGAGACAGCCTGCACGTGGCTGTCATAGTGTCGCTCTCATCAAAGTCCATTGGCACCATTGGCAGTGATTCATTGCTCACGTTGCTGCTGGGGAGCCTGTTTGTTCAGAGCCTCCCCCAAGTGTCCTCTGATGCCAGGAGGATCCCGGCCTCCAGCCCTGGGCTCTGTCCCTGCTGGGGACATGAGAAGGCTCAGCACATTCCTCCCCACAGTGCCCTTGGTCCTGTGGCTGCCATCATCCCACCACCCCCGGACATTCAGCCTGTGATTGACAAGCTGGCGGAGTACGTTGCTCGGAATGGCCTTAAATTTGAGACCAGCGTTCGTGCCAAGAATGATCAGAGGTGAGCGCAAGCGTTTTATGCATGGGGCTGTGGGCCTGACTGGTGGGACGCTTGAGTAGTATGCCTGCGGCCCTAGCATGTTGGCTAAATCTGATTTGGGGCTTTTGTTTCACTTCTTTAAAAATCTGGACATGTAGCTGGACACAAAATCAAGCTCAGCCTGAGCAGCTTAGAGACTTAGTAAGACCTGTCTCAAAATAAAACAAGAAGGACCAGGGATGTAGCACAGTACAAAGGCCCTGGTTCAATCCCCCCTATAGAGGGGGAGGAGGAGGGAGGGAGGAAGAAAGAGAGAGGAGAGGGAAGCGAGAAAGGCTTGCCTTGCAAGCACAAGGTCCCGAGTTCGATCCCTGGTACCACCAAAAAAATAAAAATAACAAAAAAGAGTTAAATCATATTCCGTGCCTTTGGTAGTGAAGTGTGAATGTGAGCTACACCACATCAGACCCTATTCTGCAGTCTCTCTCGGGTGTAGGTGGGGGGATGAGGGCCCTGTGAGGCTGTGGGTAACTGGTGTGTGCCCAGGGCGTGCCTTGGGACCCTTGTCTTGTCTGCTGAGTGACCTCTCCATTTGCAGGTTTGAGTTCCTCCAGCCCTGGCACCAGTACAACGCCTACTATGAGTTTAAAAAGCAGTTCTTCCTCCAGAAGGAAGGGGGCGACAGCACCCAGGTACATGACCAGCTGCCTGCAGAGGGGGCCAAGCCCCTGTGCTGTTGGAGGCTGAAGGGCTCGTCTAGCTGGCGCTGTGTGCCGAGTCGCTGGTGTGTGCTGGCCCTGCCTTCCAGAAGCGACCTGCACTGGCTGCACTGAAATGTCCTCTGGGGGTTGGTTGTGTTGGTGACCACCTGCCCTGATTCTTCATGTGGTAGTAATCCTGGCTTCAGTTCTGTGTAACTCCTTTCGACCAGGCTCGAGTACTGTGCTGTGGTCGCTGAGTAAGTGTGCAGCGGACACGGCCTGTGTGCAAGCCTGTGCCCTGGATACTGCTGTGCCGTGTCTGTGCAGCCCGCCCTCCACCTTTGCTCTCCCTCTGTGTGACATAGGCCCTTGGCACTTACTGCTAGTTACCTCAGCCCTGAAGGCTGCCTGTAGTTCGTTCCTCAGACTTCTATCGCCCTTTGTGCAAACAAGAACGTTGACCCATTAGCAGGCACGGAGATGAGTCGGGCTGCTGAGTGCTCGTGGTAGCCGGGCTCCCAAGGCAGGTCGGTGCCACAGGCAGTGCAGGTGGCCCTTCTCTCCTCCTCCTGCTGTCCGGTGTGATGACGCGTGCACTGGATGTCTCTGCAGCCTGTGTCTGCGCCAGAGGAGGCCCCTGCAGAAGCTGCTCCTGAGAAGCCCAGCGACACCGGCGAGGGTAGCCTGCCTGAGGATGCCGCCGAGATGGGGGGCAGAGGTGGGCCCAGTGGGAAGAAGGAGGCAGCGTCCAGTAAGAGTGCAGTGGACGGAAAGTTGGTCAAAGGTGAGGGCCGCTGAGGCGGGGCACCCCTGGCGTGGGCGGGGCAGGCTGTCGCACCTCCTCTGCTGTGGCGGGGGCGCAGCCCTGTTGCAAAGCCGGCTGTGAGCTGTTTGCTGAGCAGCCTGTTCAGCAGTGTGATAGGAATTTGTTGGTTTATAAAGTTTCATGAATGGTTTCGTGCCCGGCGGATCTCGCAGCTGTGCATGGATGGATGGGGGCACGGTGAAATTCAGTCTTCCCTCTCACAGGTCCCTTGAGCACCCCAGCACACACCGCTCAGGCTCAAGCTCACTCGCACCCTCACTTGGCGCCCCGCTCTGTCCTGGCGGTGCATGTGGGCAGCCACTGCAGGAAGGGACAGAGCAGGCGGTCATCTGCTGGCAAGAAGCGGGGCCATGCAGAAAAGGGAAAAAGGGTCGCAACCTGAGGGGAAGCGGCTTGTGACCAGGCCACAGTGTGCAGAAACACGCAGGGCGGGGTAGGCTCGTGAAGAGACTGAGGCAGAGGGGCTGGGAGGGAAGTGGTGGGGCCGCAGTGCCCGCTTCACAGAGGAGCCTCTGTGGGGAACAAAGCTGTCACTGGCACTCCCTGTCCAGAACACTTCCTGAGCGCATGCATTGTCTCCTGCCCTTCCTGGCCACCTTTGTCTCTCAGAGAAGCAAACAAAAGGCATAGCTCAGGAAGGGGCGGCAGCAGCCACCACTGTAGAGACCACAGCTGAGCCACCATTCCATCAGGACGGTGGCTGTTGGACTTGGTTCACAGAGAGGGGAAGGACAGTTCAGGATTCAGTTCACTGACTCCATGGAGGCTCTGGGCGGGAGGCCAGGGCTTCTGTGTGGCCTCAGAGCTGAAGCTTGACAAACAGCAGCTGCAGCCTACAGCCTGCCCCCTCGCCAGAGCCCTGAACGCATATTAGGTACAGTTAATGGTAGCATTCATCATGGGGAGGCTTTCCCTGAACATGGTCTATCCTGCTGCTGCCTTCCCATTCCCAGCTCCTTTCAGCTCCTCTTTATTAACAAGCTTTACTTCTATTTTCTTGTCCCTTCTCTCCCCCTTGTTCTCTTTTGAACATTTTCTTCCCGTTTCCCAGTATCTGTGATACATTTTGGTCCTTATTACACTTCGAGTTTTTCATACCAGAGAAAACCCGCTAGGACACAGTGTCAGATACTTCTGAAGCATGTCTGGAGGGGCAGAAGGAATGTTCTCATTGGTAATTAATCTCTGTTCTCATAATCAAAAATACTGTGATGCTAGCCCAGCCTGCATCTCCCATCTGCAGAAGACTGCTAAGAAAGAAACAGCCACGCGTAGAGCCAAGGAAAGCACTGACACCAGATGGGATGGGATGTAGCCTCCGTCTCCCAGAAATCGCAGAAGAGAAGAGGTGTGACAGGAGGGTGCTCAGGGAGGGTAGTGGCAGGCTGCCCTCCAGGGGCAGAGCGACTCTGCCACGCACCTGCCCACTGCGCGGGCAGCTCTGGAGCAGGAGACCGTGGGGAGCACCCTGAGTGCTGGAGCAGGGAGCTCGGGCCTGGCAGCACTCCAGAACCTCGGCCAGAGCTGAGACAGGTGAGGGTTGCGTGTCAGCAGTGAGCACTGTCAGTGAGCTAAGCACCTGCTTAGGCAAGCCCAGGGTCCAGGGTTCGGTTCCTGGCACCACATGCCGCACCAGCCCTGCTCCCGGCTGTGCAGAGCCGGCCACTGAGTCCAAGCATGGTGGTACATGTCTGTAATCCCAACCCTGGGGAAGCTGAGAAAGGAGGATCACTGCGAGTCCGAGCTGCATAGTGAGATCCTGTACCAAAATACGTAAGAAGAATAAATAAATGAGCAGTGCTGTAGGCACAGTGGTGCGCACCTGTAACCCCCGCTTGTGGGGATCCTGACACAGAAGGATCCCGAGTTCAAGCCCAGTCTGGCACCTCAAAAAGGGGCCATCCTGGAAGACTGTATTGAAAGAAGCACACAACGGGTGCTGGACTTGGGAACCCAGGGAGGGCTGGTGCTGTACCTCAGTGGTGGAGCTTGTGACCAGTGTTCACAAGGTGCTCCCGTGACCCTAGTACCCAGCCAGAGGGACAGGAAAGAGGAGCCCAGAAAAACTAAGGTGCGTCAAGGGAACACAGGCAGGGCAAAGGAACCAGTGAAGATCTAAGCAGAAAGGACCAGTAAACGCCTAGTCATTGTGCATGTTAGTACAGAGATAGATAGATAGATAGATAGATAGATAGATAGATAGATAGATGGATAGATAGATGGATAGATTTGTAAACTTTAATGAATTTGAAGATCACTGAAAAATAAATGCAAACCAGGTATGGTGACAGATACTGTAATCTCAGCACTTGGGAGGCTGAGACGGGAGGATCATTGTGTATTGAAGACCAGCCTGGGCTACAAAGTGAGCTCAAGGGCATCCTGAACTGTATAACAAGACTGTATCTCAGAAAGAAAAGAAAAGAAATGAAATGCAGGGCCTGGGAGATAGCTCAGCAGTTTAAGCACCTGCCTGGCAAATGTAAGGTCCTGAGTTCTATCCCTGGTACAAAAAAAAAAAAGAAATGTTAAAGTTGGCTCAAGATGGGATAGAAAAAAAAGGAAAAAAAAGATGGGATAGAAAATTAACAGCAGTCTATAGGGCTGAGATTGGAGATGTTGGGGGAGGTGCCCAGAAGCAGTCAGGGAGCCAGGAGAGCCAAGCAGCAGTGCACCTGAAGGGCCAGCGCTGCCTCGGTGCTGAACAGGGCACTGGCGACGGGCCTCTCTGCGGTCGGGGCTCGTGGGCTGCAGACCACGGCCATCGGAGCAGACGTGCTGGAACACTCCATGGAGCCCCGCCGTGGAGGAGGGCAGCGTGGGCAGGAGCCCAGCATGGCACCACGTCTGTATCAGTTACCACGTCAGCAGGCCGAAACTGCCGAGCGCTTGGGTCTGAACTGTAAAGAAATTTCTTCAGAATAGTAATTGAAGATGGAAAAACAGGCTGTGCACTTTGATCAAAAATTAAATAAGGGCCGGAAAGATGGCTCAGTAGAGTAAGTGCTTCCCTGGCAAGCGCAAGGGCCTGAGTTCAATCCCCGGTT
>NDGN011485708.1:0-15215 GCA_002564285.1 Tympanoctomys barrerae
CGTCTCTGCGCTCACTCTATACAGTGACACTTATGCAAATATTAAGTACTTTTTAATTGTTTGCGATAATTTATCTTCAAGCAAATGGAAACATTTCTATTAGTAAGTGCTTTCTTTCTTTCTACTTTTCTCTTATTATCTAAATCATGTCAGTCATTCTTTTCAGTCCCAGGGAATCCTTTTTTAAGAGGCCTTCTCCACTGTCGGTCCTCACAAATGTTCCACTAAGACTGCGCTGGAAATTTGCCACACTAAAATTTCCTTTTGCTCCATAATCACCAAACTTTAAAACTTGTTTCCTTTTCTTTTACTGTTTTCATTATACACAAGTATGTGCAGTTCAACTTGCTAGAGACGGCGAGTGCCAAAGGGAGCTTTTACTCCTCTCCTTGGAGTAGTAAAACGTGCTACTGATTAAATCTACCTGCGGATAACTACAGACCAGCACATTTTTCTTCTCATGCAGCTGGGGTGCAAATCCAGAAAGGTTTTTTATTCCGGGCCTATTCTACTTCTCTAACACAAAAATGCTTGAAAGCCCTTTCAGGGGCAGATTTTTTTTTTTAACTGAATAAGCTCAATGAAAGGATTGGTCCATTTATTTTAAAAAGAAAACAATAACAATTTGCTTTCAGTAAGATGTGTGAGGTTTGAAAATAACCTTTTGGCATTTAGAAATATTCCTTTACAATTTACTAATAAATTGTTATTGCCATTGTTTTAAGTAAACAGAGTTTCAACTGCTCTTCTATATTGAGCAAAAATTCTAAAAGAGTTTTCCACATACACAGCATTAATCTCATAATCTCACAATCATTTAAAATTTGCACATGGTCTTCCTAGTGAATTGTACATCCTAAAAGATCTCTCTGAACTTCAAGTTACCAAAAGGTTAGTACTGAGACATCAGTTATTACTTACATTTGGATAAACAACAATAAAACACTCTTTAAAATCTATAGTTTTTTTTCCATAGACTTGATTGGAATTAGCCACTGACTATCAACATACCTAAGCAGTCCAGAAGGACCACAGAACAAAGGGGAGGCTGTGCATGCGGGTGGCAATCTGTTTACTCTGGAAATTAGAGAAGTCAGAGGGAATCTTTCTTACTGGGAGACAGAAAAGGGGTGAAAACTTTCAACTCTTTACTTTGCTTTTGACATGATGTTGTGTGAGCAACTAGCTCTTCAGAGATTGTTCTCATTCTCCATATTTCCATATGAGCAGATGGCTCTAGAGCAGGCAGGGGGACAGACATACCCTGCACAACCATAAGGCAACTTCTATGAACATTCATAGAAAGCCAGAGAGTCCATCCTTTTGTGTTCGGGAGAAGAATGAACTTCCTTTTCCAGGGCAAAGACACAGGCCAGCAAAAACACTGACACTGAAGGCAGCTAGCCAGGCTTCAAGAAATCAGGCAGCTCATGAATAATTTCTATTATATTTGCCCCAACAATGTAGAGTCCACACAAGCACTGCAATGCAGGTAAAACCACATGATTAGAAAGGTTCTCTCTCTGTCTCTCTGTCTCTCTCTCTCTCTCTCTCTCTCTCTCTCTCTCTCAGGAGTGACAGCTGTGTGTGTGTGTGTGTGTATGTGTGTGTGTGTGTTTAAAAAGATAGCACTCTCTGCAAGGTTCTTCACAAGAGTACTGCTTAGAAAAACTGGCAGATTAACAAAATAACTTGCTTCTCTCTCTCCTATCTGAACCAATATCTGGTTATCCTTTATTCAGGGGTATCTAAACTTCAAGCAAACCCAAAGCTCCTTCAGAGGTTCAGATGGGGGCTAAAGAATCTATTCATGCTTCCTGATAGAACAAGAAACAGAAAAAGTTGTATTTAGATTTCAGGGCTATGTTTAGTTCATCCCCACAAACTAGCATAGTCAGCCGCTTAGCTTTGCTGATGAAATACCAGCACCTTTGCATGCGCCTTTGAGCTTCCCTTTGCATGTCACAACTTACCTAAATGGCCACTATTGTTTTTTATCATAGGCCCCACTTATCCTGGTCCTCCGCCCTTCACTAATGGTTTCCTCAATAGGAAACTTGTGTAAGGTATAGGTTTCAAATATTTACATACATGCAACAAGTGTCAGATAAGTAACAGATCTAGGCAAGCCTGATATGATAGCTAAATCAATACAGCTAATACAATCTGAAACTTCAACCAACTTACAAAATTAACCAACCTCTACAGTTTACAGTGAAATGCTCAGCAATCTAGATATTTACATTCATGAGGAGAGAAAGGAGGAAATTTTTTCCTCTCTCTTTCTCTCTCTCTCTCTCTCCCCTCCAGTCTGTCTGTCTCTGTCTATCTCTGTCTCTGTCTCTGTCTCTGTCTCTGTCTCTGTCTGTCTGTCTCTCTATCTCCCTCCCTCCCTCCCTCCCTCCTCCCTCCCTCCTCCTGCTGCTCTGTTTTTATTTTGTTCACCAATACTGGAAAATGTATATTAAATTATACCTTTAAGTACTATCAAAGGCATAGCCCCTACTCAGAGGAGAAGAACCAAGTTAGGCTTCAGATAGTCTCAGAGTTTATCTCTCTGCATTAGGACAACTCATGAGTCACATGACTTGGAAAGTGAGTAAAGGAGTGAGAGCTCATTGTCTACAGAAATGTTTGTGCTAATGTGGAATCAACCCTGATATTTAAGGGGGGAATGATTTTTAAAGAAAGCAAAGCCAGTTAAAAATAACATAAAAGATGTGCTCCTAACATTTAAAAAATAGCAAAAGCTTTTAACATTCATTCATCTATGTAGTGATGCTATAACCTGTTTAAATTTATCCTTTATTTTGAATATTGAAAATCTGGCCAATAGTTTTGCTGAATTTAAAAATATTATTTTGTCTATAAGTTGTCATTTTGTCTTCTTTAGATGCCATTAAATCTGCATGCACTTATAAAAATATCCACCAAAATATTATGATTATAAATATTTTGAACATGAAATTCATTCAGAACAATAACCAAACAAAACAAATCCCCCAGTGGCATAAAGCCCAATTCTCTAGTTTCTCACATCTCCAGGAGAATTCCTACAGTGAAAACAGCAGTGCTCACGGACAATATAAACTGTTACTCTGCTTGAAAAGTCACAAGGGACTACACAGGAAGAGTGACTATATATTGCTGTTTTCCTTTACAGTTCTAAATGCAGGGACAGCTTTCACTGGGGAGCTCTGACTCACAGGGATATTTTGTAATGGAATTGGGTATATTCAAGCCACTTCACAGAAAATGATACGATCATCTTGCTACTGCAACTGGATTTAAGATTTTGTGCACCATTCTTTATCAAGGTCCACTGAAGCCCTCACTAATGATATGAAGTCTTTCTTGACTCATCTTACTTTCTTTTGGGTAGTGGTTGGTTCTAAATGCTTCAGGATCACACCAGGCAAAAGCAACATCATTCACATACATACGTGAAATCACAAGTGCACACAGACTCCTAAGCCTTATAACTTATGAAAGTTAACAAAATTGCAATAGAGAGCTTCAAACAAAATTCCTTATTTGGGGTATGGAGCTAGGAAACAAGAACTAATACTCCGGTAAAAACTGTGTGATAATACAAAGATTTATGAAATATTCCAAGTCAAGAGGGATCATTCTTTTTTTTCTTTTTCACTACCAAAACTGGTCATTGCCCAAACTTAGTTTACATATGTCAGTTAGAATCCACTTACTGTTAGATGCTGGAACAGCCACGCCCTCATGATATTTGTGGCTACTTTGGGAAAGATGCCACGCTTTTTGTGACGCTTTTTGTCCTTATCAGGGTCATCATCGTCACCTGTGCTGGGGGAAGCTACACTGTTGTCCAAGCCATCACCTGCAAACATAGTGAATCAAATTTTGACTGATGCTACCTTGACATGCTTTATTCAAATAGAATGCCTTTGGATATAAACAAAACCAAAAGAGCAATTCAAATGATTCATCGTTTCTTTGGTACTTTTTTTTTCCAAGACAAAGAGAAAGAACAAGACCTAGACTCAAAAGTAATCAGGTCTAAAGAATTCTTCCAAAGAACAGTGCTAACAGTTGAAGGGAATGGAGGGACATATCATCCAATGTCTTTCGTGGCCTTGTTGCCATGGTAATTATTCCAATCTGTATAACTAAGACACATTATGTGTGACTCTACTAGGCAGTTAAAATATAATGGCAGCCATACCAGGGATGCTGTCACTACCTTGGTGTTTGGATCCCACATATAGTCATTGACATCAACTTGTAAGAGGATACATTTAAGATATCAACTTTTTCCACCAGTGCTTTATCTTGAGACTATTTAAACTAAGATGGAGAAATGTAGGTTATCCATCATATGAGCTGTTTGACATGGGAATATTTCTGAGAGAATATAAATTTTCTTATAATAGAAAGAGCATTAGGTCTAGTAAGGGAAAAAGCCTAGCACTTTAATTAGAAAACAATTACTATTTAAATGAAATAAAGTAATGCTAATAAACAATAAACTGGAATCATATTATACTAACAACATAAGCAGTGTCCAAAAGTCTAAGTTTAAATTTTTGTCACTGAAATGTCACCCAGTAACATATTCTTTTTTACTGGATCATTTTTTAAAACTGATTTTTGTTAAAACATTAAAATAGGGTATTTTTTTTTAGAAAATATGTTGGCTATGTGATACCATGAAATAAAATCATAGTATTCCTTTACAGTGTCATATTTGATAAGAAAAAAATGAAATTTCCACTCATACAATCACAGTGTCCAAAATAAGCCACCAGGTCCAAATGGGAAGTAAATATTTTCCATATTGGCAACAAAAATCAAAAGAAATAACAGCAGTGGATTCAACCCACACTTAAGTAGCTAAGCTTCGGTCAAGCTCTCCTGTGGAGTTGCCTGGGGCCACGCTCTCCAGTGAAGCTACTAGCATTTAGCATGAACAGGTTGACTTGAGCCCAGGAAGAAGAGCTCCAGAAGCCAGGCCTAGACAGGGGGTAACAAGTACACCCTGGAGCACGTTCACTGGCTTACTACGTCACTAGGGAGAGAACCTGGTACTTTGGCCTGACAAGTTTCCCAGTGACTGTTGGAAATAGCTTCAGATTCATTTACACAGGTTCATGAACTTGTGTATTTTTCATGTCTATTTGTGAGGTCCTACTTAAGAAAGAAGTCTCTATTTTGATTTCAGTTACTACTCAGCCTAATTTATAGGAGTTGTGTTGTAACTCATCAGTTGTTCTTAACAGTTACCTCAGGAGCTCTAGCCAGTTCCCTGGGGGGAGGGGTGCAAAAAGGTGCCCCCCAATTTTTTTTTAATTGCCTTGACATATTGAGCTAGATTTGAAAAATTTCACAGGCTGAGGAACAGGCTAATTTGAATATTGCTGCTGTTATTGTAGGATACGCCACAAATACAAAATTTGTACAGATTTTTCCGAGTTTAAGCTTTTATTAAAGCCCGTAATTGTATTATATTTCTAATTTTCAATATGCATTGTCAAAAGTGCTGCAGAATCAAAGCCGGAGTTCTGACTAGAAAAGATTATGAAGACCCCAATTCTAAAGCCTTCATTGCATCAGCGAAGAAATCTGTTTTGTGACTCCTTCAAGGTCACGTGGCTGTAACTTGGCGCTTTGGGGGCTGAAATGGATGAGACACCCACATCCTTAAATCAATGCCCCGCCCACCCTACCCACGTCTTTATTTGCATAACGGAGTGTTTTATGAGAAATCCCCTTGGGTTTGCCTAATAAATTCTTTGAAAGTCCAGTAGTTAAAGAGGCTTTTTATACAGAGAAGCAATTCACCATATAAAATAACAATTCATTAAAGAAACATGAGAAAAGAAAACACTTCCAAAGATTTTAAATTTCCATGGGCTAATCCATTTTCAATATGCAAAAGGTAACCAAGGAAAATAAATACATTACTTGATCATTGATTAAACATGAAACACTTCGAAACTAACATTTCTGCTTTCCCCTACCTCTCCACGATTATTTTCCACCTGTTAAA
The DNA here is from genome assembly GCA_002564285.1 of Tympanoctomys barrerae. Classification (NCBI taxonomy): domain Eukaryota; kingdom Metazoa; phylum Chordata; class Mammalia; order Rodentia; family Octodontidae; genus Tympanoctomys; species Tympanoctomys barrerae. The sequence goes on from NDGN011485708.1 coordinate 6,023, forward strand.
AAAAATAGCCTTCTTATCCATCTCAAACCCCCTCAGATTAATTTAGCAAGCAATGCCTAGTGCCTGCCTAGAAGAGAATTCATTGATAATTTATGGAAATATCTACTATAATCCAGTGGAGATGACTTTTTTCCAGCTTTATGCATCAATAGATAATCAAGGCCTTAAAGCAGCCTTAGCTCCCCATTACCTCAGGCAAAAGAATTCCTGAAAGCGTGCCTGGAGGGCACCTGAATTATATACTCCATTAGGAGAGCAAGGCTTTCTGCATTCCATGTGTAACACTCACCAGAACCTTTCCTGTTTATTTCTGCTGTATGAAAGCAGAAGCATTAGGAACAGAATTTTTTAAGTGAAGACTTATGTACATACAATGGAGAAACCTTTCAAGCAGGAGCCAGATCACCCCCTTCGGTCCCTGGCAGTGACCTCTCCCGAATAAAAGGGTTCTATTACATCATTAGCTCAAGCCAAAAACAGCCTTGGCTTAATGCACAGTTTGTTCTTCCTACTGTTTTTAGGCAAATACAGCTACTTTACTCCCATCTGGGAGGGAAATTACACTGCTGGGTTGTAATCTAAGACAAGATTTTCATTGGAAGCAAATGCTTTCAATCCAGTGTAAATACTGGTGCATGTTCAGAAAAGCCTAAAACAATAAACCCTGCTCCTTTCCGACACAGTTAGGGAAATGGAGAAGATGGGGAAGGAGAAGAGCATAATAAAACAGACTATTCTAAAAGCAAACACTTTCAGAGATTTTAATAAATTGTTTAACCTCTTCCACTTTCGAAAATTGAAAATTGATCTCAGAACGTCTCGACCTCAGAGGAGAGTCTAAATGGTCAATTGTACCTTTAGCATTTCCATTCACTCTGCAATTTGATACAGTCACCTCTATGCAGTCTCTGGAGGATTTATTTCCTTTTTTTTATTTTTAAGATCACTAAACAAACTTGGAAAACCGCCGGCCGACCACACGGCAGCAGGCAGCAGCTCTGAACCACATTTGTAAAATGTCAGCAGTGACTTCATTCCTGGAGCTGACTTCTTCTGCCGCCAAATGAAGGCAAACTGAAAAGGTGGAAATAATCATAAAAATGATGCTAGTCCATAAACAAGCTTACAGCCTCATTAGGATAGCAGTAGGCTCCAGTGGGTGATTTATGCTCATTTTGCTGATGCTATGAGGAAATGCCATAGGGCAACTTTAGCCAACTGCTAATGGTTTTTGACAGCTTCTTAGCAACTAGTGCAAGCAACGTTGTGGCGTTTGCTAGTGACAGAAACCGAAAATGTCATATTATCTGCCCATGTGTCATGAAGTCCGTGTGGCAATTAACTAGTAGGCCAGTGACTGAGGGGCCAGAGGCTCCTGGAAATGGCCTTTGGCTATGCAGAGGCAGCCAGCGGGCCCTGGGCACACGTTGGCTGCACAAACAGATCCTTCGAATGCAGAAATCCACTCCCTGACACTTCCTGGGCTCCAATAAGACCACCATTCAGGTCCCCTTCCTCCGCTGAAGGGATACTGGCTGGCTTGCTCATTCTCTCTCTCTCTCCCTCTCTCCCTCTCTCCTTCTCTCCCCCTCTCCCTCCCACTCCCTCTCTCTCTCCCTCCCTCTCTCTCTGCCTCTGCCCTGCTATCCTGTTAACAGAAGAGTTAAGGGCAATGTACTTTGATATGATTCTCTGAATGGTCTTTAATTGGCAATACCTCGTTCTGTGCTCTTGGACACTGGATTCAAAGGTGCTACCTATGTTTTTGCTGTGTCTCAAAGTAGTCTGAAAGGATTTAGGATCACTGAAGCAGACTCCTTGCCCGTCAGATTGCATAGGAACTCTGCACAGCAGCAAGACACTATTTAAAAAACACCCAACTTCTAACAAGCTGGAGGAGAATCTTGGCCACACGGTGCAGTTTCCGAGCTATCAAAACCATGCACTGTATGTCAAACTGTCAAACCTTTCAGCGTAGGCCATTTGCCCTTTCAAATAATATTTAAGAATTGTTTTTACAAAATTTTATAGGCCATGGTCTAGTGAAAGAGGCCAACCAACAAAGAAAGGAATTTGTACTACAATTCGTCTACGGACAATTTCTTGTGAGACCTGGGCCTGTCCCTGCGGAGCAAGGCAGGTGACCTGTGGCAGCTCCCAGGCTGTCAGAGAGCTCAGATTTCAAACACGCTCAACTCAAACATCCCGAGTCGCCTATTTAAGCATGCCCAGGCATTTAGACGGTGCTATCTCCTGCCTTTCAAGGCGGGATAAAGCGGCATTTATTGTATTCAGGCCATTCAATGGGTCAGACTGACCGTGTCAGCGGGGGCTCCTCTCTGGCAGGTCAAAGCTCTGCTTCCATTTTACTCCCCCTACTAGCTCCCTCTCTCCCCTAAGGCTGCAATTCCCAAAAACCTGCTGACAGTGAGGTAACAAACACCCAGCCACCCTCACTCACAAAAAACAATTCACCTAAGATTTACTTTGCAATTGATCGGAACTCCTTGTGTCAGCGGGTCTTCAGGTAGAAATAAAATGGGGTGTCTGTCACAGGGCCCTCTGTGTCACAGAGGCAGAACTCCTAGTGAGGGGTATGAACTTTCAACTGCCAGGGCAAATGCGCGTGTAAGGTTGTGGACCCTATTGTTTGGCTGGAAGCCACGCTAGAAGCCAGCATATATCCAAGAATACTTCCATCTATGGTTTTGTTTTGAGGGCCTCATAATAGGACATATCCTATCTTTAATATGTCCTTTTCTCCTCTGGCAGCATTCAGCATTTAGGAATAGAATCTTTGTCCTAAAGAATATCTGAAGTCAAGGATCAAGGACATTTCCTTCAATGTCTTTCAACACTAAGAAAATTATATTTTGCTTTAAAAGCAGAAGTACAAAAGCATTCCGGTGAAAATATACCTCTAGTTGTATGGTGGCTAAATTTTCTCACAAAAAAAGAACATTGTGGTATATTGTGATTGATGGCAAAAAGAAAGAACAACAAGGGTTTCAGTTTACTCCTGTATGTTTCCTCCCATGGCGTACCTGTAATGAGAAAATATAGCATCTTGCCTCCAAATAGTCTATAGAATGTTCCTGCCTTTCTAGTGGCTGCAGGTACCAATACCTTGCCAATTTCGAAAAGGTTGGATTTCCTATTTAGTGTGCTGCATGTCTACCAGTCTTATGGAAAATGTAAAAACTACCTCAAATCTTCTTCTCCACATCCTGGTAGGAGTCAGGTAGGATAACTTTTCGGTGTTACATTAAGTAGATGAATGGTGAGATTTATAGGCATTCCTTCCTCAGGAACCAGCTTGAATACCTCAGAGATCTTAAAAAGGTGTTTTGTCTTCATTTTGAGTGTGTAATAGCTGCCAGAATCACTTTTCTAAAGCACATGTCTGATCCTATCACCCAGGTACTTAAAATCCTTCTGTGGCTTCCATCTGCCTTCAGGATAAAGGTCAGACTTTTTAGCCTGGTATGGCAGGCCCTGCATGATCTCTCTCCTGGGTGTATTTCCGGCCTGTATACATAAGCACTCACCATCCCACCCAGTCCTGAGCCCACTGGAAGTTCTAGCACCCACATCTACCTCTCTGACTTGTCATGTTTCCTTAGGCCAGTCCCTTCCCCTACAGCAGCCTTTCCCTCCTTTTCTCCCCCCAAAAATCCAACTTCTTGGTGACCTTTAAAGCGAAGCTCAACTGCCCCATCCTAGAAGAAACATTTGCTGGATTCTGATTGGTCTAACAACACCCCTGCAAACCCTATCCTTGAGTAATTTTTCTTCTCCTGGCATCCCTCCACACGCTGTTCTCTTCTAGGACAACTGACTTCTGCATATGTCTCCTGGGTCTGATGATAGCTTCTCTGAAAGCAGTAACCAAATCATACACCTCTTTGCTTTCTAACTGCAGAATTACCCATATGTAATGGGCACAATACATCCATTGTTTATCAATGAAAGAGTAAATGAATAAATGCCTTCTTTTTTCATTGCATGGAAAAAAGCATAATTGCAACTTCTATTTGATACATCTTTCAGACACACACAAATTAAACTCATGAAAAATATTCATCAATGGAATTTGATAAATAGCTATCAGCAAACATAAAAGAAATGCATTCTCCAAAGCTAAGATGTTTCCTTGGAACTAGAAATTCATCTTGGACAAAGAACAGACCACAAGTAGAGGTATCAGAATTCTTTGTAATGTTTGCCACAATCCTTCAGAAAGACATCACTATTTCCTGTGACTGTCACTGACAGTGATTTCCCTGACTCAGTATCTTGACTGTGCACTTTTCCTGAGTTCAACTTTTAAAAATAAACCAAAGACTGAATGCTTCTGCCTGTATCTTTTCTAATGAATTAATTACGGTATATCCCTGCCTTGATACACCTCCCCATTCGAACCACAGCAAAAAAGCAGTTGTTCCTATGCAAACAATCTGCTCCTGAGCTCAAACTCCAGACCCATACTTCAAACATTTGTATCCCATAATGCTCTGAATTTCCTTGGTTTGTTTCAATAACGCTACCAGCCTTTCCCACGGCAAACCTACTCATTGTCTCAGCAAATTTTCAGCAACAGATATTTTGAGAAATCTAGTATCTGACACTAGGGAACAAAGAAAATGTCATAGGTTTCTAGGTAACATTAAAAAAAAAATGTTACATATATTAAAACACATTCCAACCTGTAAATCTTATTACACATCTTCAAGAGAAACACAGTGCTCTTCAGGTGTCTGCAAATCTTGAAAGTAATGTACAAATGTTTAAGAGCCAAAATCCAGTGATGAATGTGGATGTCTCATTTTAATTAGAATTCTGTTAACTCCTTGACCCCCCTTTCATATCACTGCTCATCCTTAGGTGTTTAAGGTTTCCTTGTTCTTAGTTCAAAGTGCTTCGCAGGCGATCAGAGAAAAACAACATAGGAAAGAACGCTCTCACGGATTTTGTGCTACTACCCACAGCTTTCCTGAATATTTTGAGGTGATCCTTTTGAAAACCAAAATAAACAGTTATCTGTGGCACAGGATGTAGCCATGCTAAGTTCTTCCAGAGGCTTCACAAATTCATGGTACCAACACACCAATGATGCTAAGGGAAAAGATGAGCTAGGGGCAGAAGGGAGAAGATTAAGTTATTGGTACTGAATGGCTTAATATTCTTCCTAAAGTTGTCTCCTCAGAGACTTGTCACGATTATCCTCCTTTTCTAAATGGAAAAATTTGTCACTTAAAAATGAGTCCCGAGTGTTTGCAAGCAGGTGCAGGGGCCAGGGGCTGGATCCCCAGGCCTGCTGCATGGACCCACCACCCGCGCACATTGAGATAGCAACTGAGACTGGGCATGGTGGCCTACGCCTATAATCCCAGCACTTGGGAGGCTGTAAACAGGTTAATCACTATGACTCTCTCTAGTAGCAAGACCCTGAACACCCTGTGGACCCTTCCCTGAAACACAGAAAAGAAAATGAGCCCCATGTCTGTAACCTTTTATATCAACAGCCACTTTTATGATTCATCCACTGCTTTAACAAAAACACATTGAACTAAGTCGCAAGCACTATGCTAACACCAGGGACACAAATGGTAAACAACATAGGAAGAGTCTCTATTTCTATCAAGCATTCCAGTTAGAGAGAGCAGATGTTAAACAAAATAGTCCCACTAATAAATGTGCAAATGGAAGCTCTTAATCAAAAAGAAATACAAATCCATAAGTGTGTAAAATAAAGGCACTGATGTAGGTTGGAGAGATCTTATGCAGAAATCTGAAGGGTGGAGACAAGTCAGTAAGGTCTGTGGGCAGCCTAAAGTGCAGAAGGCAAAGGACAGGGCTGCAGACGATGGGAAGAGCAGGTAGGAAGGCCCTGCACCTGTGCAGGATGCAGCTGTGAGAAGGAATCCGGGACAGTGATGATGCACTAAAGAATGAGAAAAGCAAGGCCATATAGCGGCATATGAGTGTTTCTCCCCAGGGCTCTAAGTGTTGTGTATATTTCTCTGGCACTGGCACTGCATGCAAGATAATACCTAAATTTTACCAAACAAAGCCTTACCCTTCAATGCTAGGAACGCTTCTCGCTCATCTCCACAGTTTCAACCAGACTGAAGCATGAAGGGTGATGGAAAGCAATGAGGCCACTTAGGTAGATCTCAACTCAGACACAGATTACATTCTGACATTGATTGATAAGTAGGTCTCTTGGACATTTGCGGACATCTTTCCACAGAGAAGCAAGTTATGAATGGTGTTGCGCTTCAAGGCCAGCTCAGCAAACGCAAAGTGATTCATTAAATGACTGAAGCACTAAGTGACATGTGAACCCTCAGAGTGCAAAGTCAAAAGGTACAAGAAGAAGTGAGGTTTCTTTTCATATTTCTATGCATTGAGTAGGCACAAGAAAATGTTAGAATAAGTGTTACTGCTCTGGGTCTCTCTTCCACTGCACAGCATCCCTTCCCTGAAAGTGCCCAACACCTGGAAAAGACTCTTCCCCACCTACCTGGACCTGTCTTCCCCAGCTCTGAATTCACCCTCCTCATCTCCTAACAGTCGAAGTGTTCATCCCGATCTGCTTGTTGGTCCAGGCCAGACTGGAGGTGCAAAGCTATCGGAAAGAACGAGTCTGATGCGGGAAGAATCACAGATGTACTCCTCACCCTGCTCAGAGTCTTGGGCATTTTTTAAAAGATGTGTTGAAGGAAATGTCTGACTTTTAAATGGCAGAATTTCAGACAAAGTAAACAAGTAAGGGCTTTTAAAACACATATGTTATGTTGAGGAAAATGTTTTGCTTTGTTGTGTGTGTGTGTTTTTTAAATCAACAGATGCCACTCTCATGAAAGAGCCCTGGATGTTTCCAAATTGATTGTTACATCGCTCTTTCCCTCTCAGCTTGCCATCTCTGCCACTTCTAGATTTGGAAAGCCCTGTGTTTCTAAACACTCAAAGGTTTTTACAGAAATTGTCGTGGCAGTGGATGGTGTTGTGGATATAACACCGTGGGAATATGAGCCAGGGAGCTAGGTTGAATATTCGTGTGTATATGTAGGTCATTCATAATTTGGGTGTTTATAAGTCAGGGATTGCCAGCCTGTTGAAATAAATTTGGAATAACTTCTTGCCTATAAATAACATATGCAACTAAGCCTCTATCACTTCATGATTCTTCACTGTCAACACAAATAATGTAGAAAACATAACTGGGTGAAAAATATGGAAATAAGCCAACAAAATAACTGAGACCCAGAATAAAAATATTTACAGAATTTTTATGGAACACACAACCACAAAAAAAAAAGTCTCCAAAATCTTACTGTGTGTTTGGGGGATCAATTCAAGACAGTGGAATCTAACTTCAAAGAATACAAGAATTTTCAGAGTTGGTCAGCACTCATATTTAGACTGTACTTAATATTAATTTAAGTTTTTATACACGTAGAAGACTCTGAATAGATATGTGCAAAGAAATTAGGTTAATTTTCCAGGTTTCCTTTTTGCTCCTTGAATGATTGCATTTTGTTCTTTTGAAATAGGAATATCTTTTTCTAGTAATTTAATATGATTTTCTAGCTTGAATTGTCCTCCATGGAATAAAAACAAATTAGTTGCCTAACCCAGAAGACACATAGTAATGATGAATAGGAAATTAAAAAAGAAAAAGAATTTTTACTCATTCTTCATCTATGCAACCTTTTTGAAACAGCTAAACACCACGGAAAATCCCTGCAAAAACAGCATAATTTCTTGGTGAAACCTTAGAAACGTTTGGATATTGGTGCACTGCGAGAGTATTACTGAAGGCTGGGGATACAGCGCAGTGGTCTAAGTACCAGCCTGATAAAAAGCTGGGTCCTTTTGCTTATCAGGCTAGTGCTTAGACCACTGCGCTGTATCCCCAGCCTGATAAGCAAAAGGACCCAGGTTCGATCCCTAGTACCACACGCCATGCCACAGTGGTAGCTCTTATAGCTCCCTGGTGTCTACGTAAGACTGGAGAGCCATTAATTTAATATTTTGGAAGGGCACAATCCAAGGATTAGCAATTTTTACACAGTCAAGTTTGAAAACCACTGGATTAGAGCTACAGATTGATATGATTAAAACTCATACTTTCTGAAGAGAAATGACCCTTGAAGAGAAATGATCCTCAATCAGAAAGAATAATTACATTTCCTTTAGATGTAGTTCTCAAAAGTTTGCTCATCTAGTTTCCCATCTCCTACTTCATAGGCTGAGAGCTTTATAAAAATACAACATAATAAACAGGGGAAAAAATAAAAACCGAAGAAGCATTGTACACTAGCATCCGTTAGCATATTGAAAAACAGCCCTATAAAACGCTTAGGAGACTGCACGAAGAAAATTTATAGCACAATACTATAATGCATGTGTCTGTTGATCTTAAATTATATTTGAAAACATTTGTTATAATCAGCCTTGATAGAGCACATGTGTTGCCTGAACATATTTTCATCAAAATATCATTACAAGGTGTAATATTTTAAATAGTAGGAGTCTATGTCCCTGGACCACATCACCCTTCAATGACAGCACAGAAATGACGATAGCATGTCTGCATTCCCGAGGAACCCTCCCCTGTGTACTCAGCACTGCTTTGTGTGGCTAGACAGAGTTCAGCCTTCATAGCAGTGATCGCTATGAGCTGTTTCCATGTGCTGCACCCGGTCCATCCTCCAGTTCCCTCTGGCTTCTAAAGAAGTCCCTCCCCAGGCGCTCATGGGCAATCAATTTCTTCCTCATCCTGCACCATTTATTCCATCCTCAGTGGTAGCAGAATATGAGAGAGTAAAGGTATGCACAGGTAGAGCCACCAGACAGCTGAAGACGGAACGCAGAGAGTGAGACAGTAGGGCTCAGAAGAAAGAAAGATCCTGGAGTAGGGCAGAAGTTAAAGGAGAGAAAATGCCAAGGGTTAGGTGAGATGGTGGGGACAGGGTAGGGGGTAGGGATGGGGTGGGGATGGGGNGGTGGGGATGTGCTAATCTGTCCAGCTAAGATTTCTCTGCAAATACCACAGTAGGATGGAATGAGGTTATGAAGCATGGAATAGTCAATGTTTGGGGTGAATGAAGAGATAATTGTGAATGATGAAGAGATATTAAGTATAGTTAGAAGGAAAGTGAATGAAAAGTTGGGAAAAAAAAAA
>NDGN011485714.1:0-16602 GCA_002564285.1 Tympanoctomys barrerae
TTGAGTCTTCCAAACAATTCAAGCAAGCAGAGATCAAGAGCAATTTTTTCTTTCCCTGCATGTCTTTCTACCTCAAAGTTGCAGCCAAGGACTCTTTGCCCTCCTAGGATTCTTCAAGTGGCTGATCAGATTACCACACCCTTTTCACCAACTGAAGCATCCGGGATTTGTATTAATCTGTATATATTTTGCACAACTGAATGTCCTGTAACTGATGTCGCCCATTGCCCCCTCCCCCCCGACATCTGATGACCAACATTCTAGTCTGTGCTTTCAAAGTTAAGTGGTATATGTCTTTCTGTGCCTGGCTTATTTCACTTTACATGTTCAGGTTCTCAGGCCTTCCGAATGGTAAGATTTCTTTCATTTTTATGACTGAATAATGTTCCTCTGTGTGTGTTCATTGTCTTCATGTATCATCTATCAACAGAAATGTAGTTTGTGTTTATAGCTTTGCTACTGTAATAGTGTGGCTATATAAGGAACTCATAAAACTAAATAGTAAAAAAAATCAAGCAGTCAATTAAAAATGGATAAATAATATAATAGTACCACCGTTTCTCATTTAATGACAGTGTTCTGTTCTGGTGACTAGGTCATTAAATGAATTAGACACTCAATGAGGAACTATATATGATATGTATATTACAATATTCAGAACAAAATGATGTAACTAAACAAAAAGAGCATACAGATGAATGTCCATTTTGTATCTGTGTATTCAAAAGATTTGGATAGATATATAGTTACATTCTCTTAATGAATGGACGGATTTGTTGTAATAGTGTATGTAAATAGAATATCATGTCTGCATCTTGTACAGCAAATAATCATTAGGAAGGGTGTATGCAATGTGTTAATTATTGACACTATCCTACCAAATTGATTTGAAACTGTCTCATTGCTATATATCTCTCAATAAAATTATGGAAAAAATAAAGTAAAATACAGAAATCAACCAGCAAAAAAAAATAATATATATATATTCAGAACAAAGGAAACTAACTTCGTTACTTTGATGTTACTTGTATAACTCTTACATGCTATACTGTAATGTATAACAGCACATAAAACTATAGTACTATACTCCACAGTCAGCATGAATTAGAGTTCTGTATAAATGAGGTGGATTGTACAAAAAAAAAAAAGAAAAAGACAGATCATACGTCCAGGTGGCACGTCATAAGTCCTAACAGCACACTTTGCTTGTAAGTGCAGCAGTCCTTAAACAGGTCACTCTTTGAGCAAGGAATATCTACACTAAAAGAATACATACAGCTGGCCCACGAGTACTTGGAAAGGCACTCTGTCACCTGTCATAGGGAACTGAGATCAAAACCACAAGAACATATCACACTTGTTAGAAAAGGTAACTTTTGGTAACTGTATCAAAAATCCAATGACAGCAAAGGCTGATTAGGATGCAGCTAAAAGGGAACCCTGGTGCACTATTGGTGGGAGTGTAAATTGATAGAGCTGTAATGAAACATGGTACATTTCCTTAAATTTTTAAAAGTACCCGATAGGGCTGGCGAGATAGCTCAGTGGACTAAGCACTCACTTAGGCAAGCTCAGGGACCAGGGTTCGATGTCTGGCACCATATGCCACGTCAACCCCACTCCTGAGCGTGCTGAGCCAGCTGCCAAGCCCAGATGTGGTGGTGCACACGTGCAATACCCATGCTGGGGAGGCTGAAAGGAGGATCACTATGCATCCGAGCTGTATAGTGACTCTCTTTATCGAACACATTAAAAAAAGTACCTTATAATCCAGCAATTTCTCTATGAATTGAAATCAGTATCTCAAAGAAAGGTTTTAAACATCTCAACCAGTGTGCTTAATTTTGAATAACTTCCTTCTGTGGCTTCATTTGTTTATTCAGCTGGCTGTTATCTCATTAGAAAGATCTGAGGACGTTACCCACAGAACACCTCATTAGCTACAGTGATGGGGAAAGAGTTCTTGAGTAGCTAAGTGTGAACTGAATCTGGCCCATGCGGAGGAAGCAGCCCTAGAGGATTTGCGAGAAGTGAGAATGGCCAGTGCAAAGGCCCTGTGGCAGGGAGAAACAAAAGGCAGCATGCTGGCGTCCGAGGAGCAAGGCTGACCGTGGAACGGGGTTCACTGCCTTAAATGCGACCAATACAGACTGTGGGAAAGAGTTTGGGTTTTACATTTGCAGTGAAAGTCACTGGAAATTTTGAAATAAGGAAATAAGATTTCTTTTTTTTTTTTTAAACTTTTGGTCTTGGAAAAGATTCTATACAAGAAGTAGAGCTCAGGAGACTGTTTCAACAGTTGTTAAAGTAAACCAGGAGAGAACATGAAGGGTCCTGGACGAGGGTGACGCAGTAGAAAGAGTGAGAAGTGACCGCATTTGCAGCGTGCCTCTGGGTGGCTCGTACTGTTGGGCCAGTTGTGCAGGAAGGAGCAGAAAGGGACAAGGGTGACTGAGTTTTTTGGCTTGGGCAGGCTGTTGAGTAACCCTAGTAGCTGAGGGGGAGCAGAGCCGAGAGGGCAGAGATGGGAAGCCGAGGATCAAGCGCTTTCCAGCTTGTGTGTCTGAAATCTGTAAGAAATATTCTTCAGCTAAAGGCACTCTGGAAACTGTCATAATCCAGCCTGGAAATGATGGAGACACAAACCAAGGAGGGATCAGCAGGCCGGAGGGAAGTGAGTGGGTGTGATTATGGGTAGCACGTGGGAGGATGGGACAGGAATTCTACAGCCCCAGCGTGCGGGTTTGGGTGACGGGCACGTCTTCCTGCATGGCAGTGCTGGTGCAGGACTGTGTTTGGAAGAGACAAAGAGGGCTTCGTGTTGGGCTAGACCTGGCCTCGTGGAAATTTAAAGCCACATGCACTGAATATTCTTTTTTTTTTAATTGTTTGTTGTGTTTCATTTTGTTTTTGTTTTTGTAGTAGTGAGTATTGAACTCAGGTCTTCCATACTGAATTACATCCCCAGAAACATTTTAAAATTTTTATTTATTTATCTTTTTATGAAGTGAGGGCAGGATCTACAGGGTGTACAGGGTCTCACTACGTAGATCAGACTCGTAGTGATTGTTTTCAGCCACCCAAGTGCAGGAATTACAGGTGCACACCACCATGCCCAGTCTCAATTGCTGTCTCAGCATGCCCCGGGGACAGGGCCAGCATGGCACACTGGGGATCGAACCCCAGCCATTGTGCTCTGCCTAAGCAGATGCTTTAGTCTGCTGAGCTATCAGACCAGCCCACCAGAAACTTTTTTTTTTAATTTTGAGACAAGGTCTTGCTAAGCATTTAAATTACATAGACTGAACTGGAGCCTCAGAAATCCCTGCCTAAGCCTCCTGAAGTGCTGAAATTCCAGGTGTGTACCAAGGCACCCAGCTAGCACATTCTTATCTGTGTGTGGTGCCCAGATAAGGGGAGAAACAGTTAAAAGATTTGGAAGTCACTGGTGTTAGCATCATCCTCATCAAAGCCAACAAAATGAGTGAGATTACCCTGAAAGGTCTGCAGTGCAAAAACAAGAGACTTTATTTCAGATCAAAAGAAAAAACTTGATGTGGATTATACTTGTTAGTGAAGAAATCCTGAAAGCAAGGAATAATACAAATACCCTTTCACATCTAGTGGGTTATTTTAGCAGGGATAGCTGTTCCTGTACAGAACAGTTTCTGCAACAATATCACAAGCGCAAGATTCATAGCCAAAGAGCAAACTCTACAGCCATCCATCAGTATGATAAGGAATGCAGAAATAGGCTTTGATCTTGCAAGCTTGCTTATTGTAACCAGCACAGCAAGAAGGACAGAATATTGTATCTGCAGTTGATCATTGGCATAAGCTGTTTCCCTAGCATTTGAGGTCTGCAGACAATAAGCCAGAGGGATAGACGTAAACTACTCTGACAGAGGCTGACAAGGGGAGCTCTGGGCTGATGCAAGAACCTGCATCTCACTGGCACACATCTGCCCTTCGACTCTTGGGAAGTCTTGAGCTAAGAAGGAATCTGGAGGTTATTTGGTGCTCATTTTTCATTTTACAAATGAAGTGAATACATCTCTGAAAGAGGTTGTCTTCTGAAAGGTCACGCACCTGCTTCAGGTTATGTGTGGAAAGATGTGGGACGCATTCTTCTTGCACCACGATACCACATATGAAGCCCTTTCCAAATGAAATGAAGCTAACTTTACATGCTCCCTTTGGATGTCCTGCAGAATGTCTATTCCTGGAGGGAGGCAAGTGTAAAGGTTACTGGGGCATCGCCTGTCTCAAATGGCCAGCACAGGGATCCCTGCTCAGCTCCTTACATCGCGTGACCTTCACTTCTGTAAATGTTCCCACCGTACTTGCATGGTGGAGATGATCATAGTTTTAATTTATGGAGCTGTAACAGGTAACTGAGATGACACCTGACTAGCTTTTGACCTAAAGTCTAGCTCATGGCAGATTTTTTTAAGATGGCAATCTTTTCATTTTTCACAATCACTTGCTATCATCTGCCTCTGTCATTTAGCATCTAGGATAGGAGCATTACTCACAAGCCCAGAAGGTCATTGTTCTGGCATGCAGTGTGCCTGAAATGCACATTTGTTGAGTGAGTTATAAAGAAATAAAAGAGAGAGAAAGGGAAAAAGGGAAGGAAAGAGAGGAAGAGGGAAGTCCTAGTACTGGAAGACCTTTCTCCATCCTCTGGCCCACATTCTGAAATGTGGAATTGTAACAAGTGTTCATTATTTATTATTATTATTAATAGTATCCTTTGCTGATGTATGAAACATGCTGCCAGCATTTTTCCAGGTATAGATGAGTGATGGTTCTGTGAGCTCCAAGCAGAAGAGTCAGCTCAGGGGTTTGCTGCCCTGGGGTTTCCAACGTGGAGCTCGGCTTCTAAACATCAGAGGTAGTGCCTGCTGAGGTCTCTGTGATTCAGCCACGGGCTCCAGAAACTGGTGCTTTCCTTCTGTGAGCTTGTGTGTGGTAGAGGCAGTGAACACAATGGATTTGCAACGCAGAAGCTGACTGGGCTGCCTGGAGCGAGGGTTCACGGTATATACTCGGCAGCCGGGGCACGTGGGTTCATGCCAGCACTGAGCAGCTCCATGGCCTCGCCAAGCCACACTCTTGCCCGTATAGAAAGACAGTGAGGACACTCACCTGTCTGGGTTAAGGCATAAGTGAGTCACTGTAAGTGGGGGCTGAGCCTGGACTGCAGGGCGCTCCTGCACCAGCAGCTACGTTTCACCCTGGTGGGCAACTTCCGGATGAGCAACTTCCGGGTGAGCAACTTCTGGGTGAGCAATTTCCAGACGAGCAACTTCCGGCATTTGGAGGGCTGCTCTGAACCCAGAGGCTTCAAGTCTGGATTCTGAAGGAAGATGACTTTTTCAGATGGGAGAAAACTCACTCTTTCAGTTAGACTTAAAGCTGGGTCTGATATTAGGGAATTAGGGCTCAGAGAAATTAGGAGAATGGGTTTCCCATAAGGATACTGCTCTCCTTTAGGAATTGCCAGGTTCAGAACAGGAGCATTCAAAGGTCCATTGAGAACCAAGGGCCCAGTCCTGGTCCCTACTAGATGCAGGGCTGGAAGGATGAACAGAAGTTTTTGATGAAATTAACAAAGACAAAGTGGTTTTTAAATTCTTAATTGGATAAAATTAAGATGAGGATGGAGACTGAAATTCAGGATCCCAGCTTGGAGACAGTTGCAGTAGCCCTGACCTTGATGAGTGAAGGACCTGGTTGGGTGGTTAGGGGTGAAAAGAGAGAAAAAAGTGAGAGTAGGCTACAGGAGAAATGACAGCCATCTGAGAATACCGTAGGGGAGAAGTGGTGTGTGAGGGAAAACTGCAGGCCCAAGAGCAGCAGCAAGAGATCTCCTTGTAGTGGACAAACTTGCGCCAGCTCCCTCACAGGGACAGATGGCTGCCGGAAGAGACGACAGTGCCATTGAAGTCTGACTGCCCTTGACTAGACAATGGACATCCATGTGGAAGCTGAAATTCAGAGGAGATGAGGCTCAAGGAAGGTCAAAGTCAAAGGTATGCATATATTTGGAACACAGTCAAATATAAGTAGTGTAAAAGAGATGAGAGTGGGTGTCCTGTGAGATGACACAGCAAGGGCAGGCAGGTGACAGGTCCGCTGCTCCTTGGTGCACCACACTGAGGGGTGCTGAGGGCCCACGTGAGGTCACGTGCAGGGAAGCACTGGCAGGTGGATGTGAATGCAACATAGATAGGAGAAGCACAGTGATTGCATCATCCAGGAGCTACCCTAATCCAGAGAACTTCAAAGCAGACTTGGCAATGAGAGTACTTTGCAGATGAGCAAATTAGGGCTCAGAGAAGTGAGGTAAATGGCTTGCCCTTGTCATGCCTGGCTCTTGGGAGTTCCATTCACACTTGGAGGCTGCCTCTTGGGCTGTCCGGTTCCTCTGACCCTCCTAGGGAAGAATTCACTTCATACAGGTCTGAGGTGCTGGGTCCTCGCATAGGAGTGTGGCAGAGGACTTCAGGCTGCCTCCTTGTCACCCAGCACAGCCATATTCAGGGAACCCCTGCCCCTAACCAATGAGCTCACTAATCATCCCCTGCTTCTAATCATCCCTGCTTCTTTCTTTTTAATTTGTATTTCCTTTCAGTAATACAGAGCTATAGAGGGTACAGAAGCTCAGCGTATGCTGTACCCATGCATCCATCGCCACAGTGGAACCTACTGTTCTGTTGCCTAATTTGTTGCATGTTTGTTTGTTTCTGTGGTACCAAGGATTGTACTCTGAACGTTGCGATTGCTAGATAAGCACTTACGCCACTTAGCAGTATCCCTGGCCTGGAATCCCCTATTCTGTGCAGCTAAAATGTAGTAATCAAAACCAAATTGGTTTAAAACTTAACTGCTTTGGGGGGGGGGGAGGATTTGAGCATCAATTTCTGAAAATATAAACATTTTGAACAATCAAACATTTTTACTGAAGGGATAGTCAGTCATGTGAGACTTTAACCTTTTATGAATTCCTTCTGCAGTCCTCACCATCTGAATATCTTGGTTTTCTTCTTGAAGGAAATAACTTGGAAAATACCAAGGAAAAATGTAGAGAAACCACTTAGCCTAAGTGAAATCAATACTTAAAGGAAAAACATAATTATTTGTTATGAGACATTTTCTACTCACTTTATTTATGAGAATGGCATTTTCTTAAGAAACATCTGTTTGTTTGTTTGTTTGTTTGTTTGTTTGATACAGGGTCTCATTACATAGTTTGGACTCAGGGTGATCCTCCTGTCTTAGTCTCCCTTGTGCTGGGATTACAGGTGTACGCCACCATGCTTGGTTCAAGAAACATTTTTTATTAGTATGTTTGTGAAACAGATACTCATGAGATATTGGTACACATTTTTAAAACAGCTACTAGAAAACCATGCCTTTTAGAACACTTTTCAATTTCAGGCTTAAATATTTTTACACAGGAAGGACTTGGCAGAATAGAAACTGTACAAACCAAGGATTAGGAGGAAATGGGCAGTGAAGGGCATATCATTTTCTTTGAGTTGCCATTTGTCCTCATAAATTTCCTTAAGCTTGATCCCACCCTTTCTTTGTTGTTTATTGATGATTGAAGACCGTCATTGCCCTTTCAGGATGTCTCCAGTTCTTTCAGAACCATAAAAGCCAGTTCTCTTGGCAGTGCCAGTAGGCAAAATGTGCTAGCTGGAACCCATATGTTTGAAATCAATGCATGAAGTGAAGAAATACACGGGTTAACTCAAGTCAGCTAAGCTGCATGGCTCCTCCTCTGCAAGTCTCTGGCTTCTGGCTTCTGCTGCTCCACTTTCTTGTCTGCAATTCTGCAGCTGCCTCAAGTCTGGCTTCTGGGCTATAGCAGCACCTCGACCTCCAGCTGTCCCCTCTGTCCTGAACATAGTGCCGGGGAAAGAAAGAGAAGTGGGCTGGAGTTCACTCCTTGTTCTAGTTCTAGTTCAATTCCTAATCTTGGGAAAATACCTAAACTCACTCTTTTCTTCCTTTGCCTTTCATTTTAATTTTTATTCTATCAAAGTGATGCATACACAAAGTATCAAACACCAAATCTCTCTGTGCTGTACCTTCTTCAGTGATTTGCCTGATTAAGTTTCTCCTTCACTTCCTTCAAAGGATTCTCCCCACAGTGCTCACCGCTAGGTGAGCGCCTCCTACCTGTGAACGGCTGGCCTCACCGCTGGAGAGGAGATGGACCAAAAGCCAGCTGTATTTGTTCCCAGACCTGCTGTGCCACTTGAACTTGTTGAGATAATTATTCAGTCAATTATAAAATATGCAACTCAATACCATATGGGTGTCTAAAAGAGAATTGCTGTTTCTATGAAAATGTCTTGAAAAGTCTCAATAAAGTTAAATTGCTAAAAGCTATAGGATTAAGTTAGCAAGATAATGGCAAAAGATTAGGGGAAAAGACATTGGTAAAATAATTACAAAAATATATTAAATCTAAAAAGATTTGGCTTTGCACCTTTATGATCTCAATCTACATTAGTAAAACTGAAATCGGGAAGCACAAAAGATAATTATGGCTCTGGTTTATGTAAGAAAGCAGGCATTTGGAAGCATGCAGTTATATTCCGTATGCAGAGATCCAGGTAGTATTCCCATGAGAGTTTTATAAGATTAAATTAAATAAGATTGACATAAAGCACTCTATCCCATGGCTGGTGTTTAATAAGCATTTTGTGCATGTTAGCTGTTATTGTGATTGTTATTGATTTAATAAGTGTGTATGCAGGCAACTTTTAAAAGAGGCAGAAAAGAAGGTAAGGTGAGATCAAATCAATATTTCAAAATAAAATTTGGGGATAAATTTTTTAATGCAGCAACCAAATATTAGACCACAAAGGACCTAAATTGCACTGAAATGTTTTGATTTTTTTTTTTTTGCATCCGAATATCTGTGTGTAAAGTAAGAGGGTATCATTAACCATATTTCTACAAGATTGAGGTGGGAAGAACAAAAACCCTGATTCATTACTGAGAACAAGGCTTCAGCAATCCAAATGTAATTCTATTTCAATTTTAACAAATCACCCCATGGCCTTAGAAAGCTGTCTAACCTTTTCCTCTCTCCGTGCTGGCTGGTAGGGAAGGATGATGATGCTAAGCAGAGCCATTAATATATTATGCAGCTAGAAAAATTACTTTGAGTTCCTCCATGTGTGCTCACGCTGGAACGTGATCTGTCCCTTGGCTCTGTGTATTACTCAGGCAGCACGAAGCTCCCAGCCCTCAGGATAAGGATCATTGACATGCTAATTTTTTTAAAAAATTGATTTTTCCATCAAAGCTCTAGACCTCTTCACTTATGGTGTTTACATCAAGTTTCAACAGGTGAAACGTGCTTCACCACAGAAAACAGAAATGACTCGGGTTAAAGTAATGCGATGAGGGGAAAGATCCCACTGCAATAGATTGTGCCACTAAATGAGTCTTCATTACGTATTCAGTGTTGTAAACACAATATAAGAATATATATACTGGAGGAGCGGTTCAAAATTCTCACTAATTTTAACTGCTCTACTGAAACAATTTCTGTTACATAAAGCAAAGCTCCAGTGCTGAATTCTACAAGAAATTTCCAGTGCTGATATTTAAAGTAGTCATGTTTGTTGTTGACTGTCAGTGAACCTTCACAGTTATTTAATATAGGATCATGTATCAAGTAAGCCAGTTTATTCTGATTGTGGGGACTGAGCCTAATGGCTACTGACTTCCTACACAGTCATTACATAAAAATGTAAATAGGAATAACAATGATTTAGGAGGTAGAGTATAAACAAAGCCCTTGAGGAACTGCATAGGCTAACATCGCATCATTAGTGGGAAGTGTATGAGAACACTTGTCCTAGAAAACTTTTTATAGATACTCAAAGAAGTAGTTCTCTCAAAAATAATTTGATGCATTATGTATTATGTATGATACTAAACTGGATTCAGAGGAGGTATGAAAGAGAATAAAACTGGATCGGACCAGTGCTCAACAAGTTAACTCTACAACGTAGGAGATGTGCCCATGATTGATATTCTTCAACCTGAGAGGTGGAGAGACCAGGGAGGGGTGTCCTGTACTGGAGCGCACTCTCTTTGTTGTGCCCCGATGTCAGGTTTCCAGACACACTTCAGAACTTGGCAGCTGCCCTTGCACGCTCTTTATATTTGCGCCATCGTGGGGGTAGAGGAAAGAACCTGTCATGTTCATACTTTTAAAGGAAATGACTTGGTCATTATAAGTCAGATAGCCTAAAAGCAATACCTCATAAGGGCGGTGCATCATACGGTCAATAAACAACCTACCAGAAAATCATAAGAGATAAAGAAACAGCTGCATTTCACCTTCTGAGTAGCTGTTTTTCTGCACTAACTTAATTTCCTTCCATGTTTGAGGGGTAGACTACATAAATATTGATAATATGCTGGATAAAATCAATTTTGCATGGAGGAAGATTTGAGGTTCTAGCCTGAACAATATCCTTATCACTGAGTCATGACAGTGTGACCTTAATCATGCTGCTGTTACATGGGTGAACAGGTAAATGTAGAGCTGCAATTACATTAAAGTGGGTTGAAGCAGTAGATTACATATCAAGTTCCAACCATGGGGATCAATTGTACTGAAGGAACTATAACTTATTGATGAGCTTTATAAATGACTTATAAATGCCTTCATCCAAAATGCAGAAATTACCAAATCAAGTAGAGCTACTGATACCTTATATGAGGTAGCTCACCGCAGTGCAAAATGCCCATGGCATTTAAAAAAAAAAAAATCATTCTCAAAATAGAACAGCATTTCATTGATGTAAGTAGAACCTGATGTATTTGAGCCCAAATGAAATTTAGTGAAAGGCTGATTGACTAAGAAAACAGAAGTCAAGGAGGTTTTGCTCTCAATTAGGATTAGAAAAGCAGTCTTTTCAATTAGTCACACTGATAGTAGGTTATTGAAATGGACCAAGGTAGAAAGAGAGAGAATTAATCCTCCCACCATTGCCTGAGTTGTATAATTCTGAGTACTAGTCTAAGTAATAAATATATTTTGAAAAGATTATTTTGTTAAAAAGCATGTGGGAGGAGCCAGCCAAATAGCTCAGCAGATTAAAGTGCCTGCAAGCAAGTGCAGGGGCTGCGGGTTTGATCCCCAGGCCTACTGTGCCAGCCCCACACCAGGGGCATGCTGAGAAGGCAAATGAGACTAGGCATGGTGGTGCATGCCTATAATCCCAGCTCTTGGGAGACTGTAAACAGATGGATCACTATGAATCCAATCTAGTAGTGAGACCCTGAACACCCTGTACATTCTTCCCTAAAATGCAAAAATAAATAAGTAAATAAAATAAAATAAAAATAAAGAGCATGTGGAGAGAAAGCATTGTCTATGGATCAAATACATAATATATAAGTAAATAGTATAACATGATAAATTATGTATTACATCAATTAAATATTATATAAAATATATGACATAACACATGACATTATATTCTATGTTATGTATTTATGTGCTATTTAATGAATGAATTCGAATTCTGAAACTCAACAAGCACAATATTAGCTATCTAATTATCTGCTTACATTTCTCAACAATCCTTCACAGCATCTGTGGGGCTGTCCTTTCCCTATACATGGCTGAACAAGAAAAAATATGCTATGTTACATCTAGCCATCTTCATTGGGCAGAATGAGGACCTTCTTGATCATCAGAATTAAAAAAAAAAAAAACTCACTCACTGTTCTTTACTACAGAGTAAACTACCATTAGTGCTCGATAATTTAAATATCCACAGATTGCTTCATTGAAAGCCCTTCTCTTTCATTCTGGGTTCAGTTCACGTACTCTTCCAACGCTTCCCAACTAAGGCATCCCAGAGGCGACACTGATCATCAGCCCCAGGAAATGTGCTCGATTTTATACAAGTATTTTGGTGCAAAATATAATTGTAGGCTAGCATGCTAATATCTTTCAGAGCAGAACACTAAGTAGCAGGAAAATTCACCTTCTCTCTGATTGTCATTTTCCATCCCCACCCCATCTACCTTCCGCGCCTTCCTCTTCTTGCCGTAGAGAACAGAGGCAAGAACTGCCTTTTCACTGACAAAGTTTGAAGGTGAAAACAGATTTGTGACTCCTCCATTTTGCCCTGAAACAGAAGAGAGGCACTTCGTGACTTTCCCCATCTCCCTGATCTTCCTTGTTACAAAGACTTTAGGCACCTTTGTGTAGAAAGCTGTACGAACATCTTGGTACGTGTGATAACCCGTGTGTTTCTTTCCTCTTCTTTTCCAGGATGGGGACCAGTCAGTTACTTGCAGCCTGCACTCAGAACCAGTGAGTAACCTGCTCATAACATTTGAGTCCCCCGTGGAAAAGCTCGGTGTTGTTCCTAAGCATGGGTCACAGTGATGACAGTGGTCATGGGAAAGCACAGCCCACCCGCCCTGCTAGAGGGTGGAAGGTCCCTGTGGACAGGGAGAGCAATGAGCAGACCACACTCTGTGCCCTCTCAAAATTTTACCGAGGAAGCCAAAGGCGCTGAAGATATAGTTCTATTAAATGTGACTGGATGACTGAACAATGCTTTTCTTATTTCATCAGGAACCCTAAATGTTTTATTTTGGCAGAACCCGGGATTGAACTCAGGCCTTGCACTTGCCAGGGAAGTGCTTATTCTACTGAGCCATCTCCCCGGCCCGAATGTTTTTCTTATTTCAAAAAGTTAACATTTCTTCTATTTTTGTTTTGAAAGTATTTGTCACTTCACTGGGACATTTGACTACTCTCTTAAGTTTTGAAAAATGCCTTCTATGAGTACAGTAAAATGTATTAATGCAGACAGTGCTAATACAATCTGTGACAACACTATCTAGACTAACCTAAAATTCACCCTAGAGTGTTCTATAAGAAATGAATTTACTAACCAAAATAGAGAAGATACTTGCAACCCATGTAACAAAAGTCATTGTTTTCATGGATTTAGAATGTGGTCTTGAGAACATCTCCAAAAACTTCAGCTATACAATGAGAGTCCATATCATTAAGTAGCTGTCTTCTTAGACAGGCTTTATTTGTAGATTATAGTATTGAAAGTAATAAAGCTGCGTGGCTTTCCATAAATTCTGACTTTCATTATTTAGGCTGGCTTTCCCTCCCCATCTTCCCAAACTCATTATTTCAATCTAATGAAGTTCACTGTGCTGTAATATATGAATGTGTGTATTTACTAATAGAAGATCAATTTCTATTATCTTAGTTTAAAATTAGCAAATATAAATTTTAATTTTGGGATATTTTCCTGCAGCATTCATGCCTGGGATGATAGTAGTATATTTACTTTACTTTCCCTCTCATTCTTCATGATTTCAGCACCTTCACAAAGCAAATACAACAAATTCCCAAGATAACAAATATTTAATGTGAGGGGGAAAAATGTGGGCATGTCCTCTTTGGGTGGGTTGAAAACTGAAGTAGTACCTGAATCACTTTTCATTTCTTCATTCTTTTGCTCCTGTAAACAAATACTAAGCCACACTTACTCTATCAAGGGATATAACAGTAAATATAATTTTCTCTTGTGTTTATTCTGTTGGCAACTTACATGCTAAGATAGAGGTGGAGACAAATTTTCTTATGTGATAATCGATGTATAAATTGCACTAAACAAAGTGCTTTGGAAAATCAGACGCCACGCTGTCATCTGACCAGAAGAGGAGGGGAAGTGTTCACAGTGGGTATATTGTTCAGCTTTCCTGTCACTAAGACAAAATAACCACCAACATCCACAATTTAAGGGAGAGAAGGTGGGGCTGGGGAGATAGCTTGGTGGTCTAAGTGCCTGCCTGGCAAGCATAAGGACCTGGATTTGATCCCCGGTACCACATGACATGCCGGTCCCAGAACTTCATGCCCATCATATTGACCCCCAAACCAGGCATGATGGGGCACACCTGTAATCCCAGCACTGGGAAGGCTAAGACAGGAGGCTCTCTGAGTCCAAGCTGCATAGCAAGACCCTGTACCAAACAAACAAACAAACAAATAAATAAATAAAAATCAATAGAGGTTTTCTTTGGCTCACGGTTTCAGAGGACTGGTTTTATGGTGGATGGACTCAAAGCAGAAATAACAGGGTGGAAGAGCATGGGTGGAGGATGGATGGCCACCCCTTGGCAGCAGGGCACAGGCAGAGAAAGGAGGAGCCAGAGACAAGAGCCTGCTCTTCAGGTCACAACCCCAGCAGCCCACCTCCAACGGGGCCACCTTCTAACAGCACATGCAGCTATGGAGCCCGCAAGGGACGACTCCCCTGCTGAGTACTGTGACCTGATCCCTTCCCAAACACAAGGCACCTGAGAGAACATCTTATGTCTGAGCCACGACCATAGGGATAATGCCTGAGATGAACCAAAAGTGAGTAGAATTTCAACAAACAGAGAAAAAGAACAACCTCCCCAGCAGTACAAGCAGAAGCACAGAGACACAGAAGTATGTGAAGAATGCCAAAGAAACAGCAGACTGGGGAGTGAGTTGTAGAAAGCTGAGTGCTTGCAGTGGGGTAGAAGAGTGTCTATAAAAGTGCACACTCAAGCGCAGATGCTGTCTGGTCCTCTAAGCGCCTGCAGCCTCAGCACCTCCGGAGGAGGAGGCTGGGAAATTACAAATGGGCAACTTAGAAAGATTCCACTTAAATTTTTTAAATGGGTGCATAGCTTAGTGATAGATGGGGTTTTTATTGTTTTGTTTTGGGTTTTGTCTTTGCCTAGTATTATGAAGCCCTAGGTTCAATCCCCAACAGTGAAAGATAAAAAAAAAAGATGTTCTTAAATGGCTCATAGCAATAACTGAATTTCAAAGATTAAAATTTGAGAGTGTTCTCTGTAGAATTAGAAATGGGAAGACTTGGGGGTGAGAAAGAGTCCTTGTGGATAAAGGAGAGAACTTTGAGGAACATGGAATAGAATCAGCTTCTCCTTGAGACCCAGGAAAGGGGTTTCTTTGAAGATAAATTCAAAGGTGGATATAAAGAAATTTGGGGGCATTTATATCTGAGAGCTTCGCCATTTTCTCCCACTAAGTACTTGGACACTATGAGATGTAGACTACAAGGAGACATGTTTGAAAATTAGCTAAGCCACTCGTGAACAGTGTAACCTGGTCACACAACTTCTTTAAATTTCAGTGTTACAATGTGTAATGCGGAGGCAGCGACAACAATGAATTCGTAATTTGGTGGACTTTCCAGTTGTGTGAAAGAACTTCACGAATTGCAAGCAAATGTACTGAAGAGCAGCCTCACATGTAGCCAAGTGGACTGGCAAACCTTGCTGAAGTCTTCCATGTAGAACCCGGATGGCACTGTAGTTTAAACGGGCTTGTGAGATTGTAAAGAGACAAAGCCTATTCCATGTCTGTACACAGGTGTTCTAGAATTGAGAGCTGCTGGATTAATACTCTATTGAGTAGGAGCTTGCCTCTGGTGAGAGTGGAAATAATCTCAAGAAGTTATGAAAACGAAAAGGGGAATGGCTAAGTCTTTTTAAGCAGAATTTAGAGCCCAGTCCGCAAAGCTCGTGGCTGAGGGGTGGCACTTTTGATGGAAAAACTGAATATGTTGCTCAGGGCAGAATGCAGAAATTTAAGGGACTTGAATTTAAGAAGTTGTATCCTATCTCTATCACGTACTCTGGCTTGGATGGATCAACCAGCATCCTGTGATCCAAAAGCTTTTGTCACTGTCAGTGAGTGCCTTCCTGCACGGGTTAGCTTTCCACGTGTCCCCAGAGTCAGGTGCTCTCACCCATCGGCGGGGTCAGTGGTTGGCAAGATCCCTGGCAGACCCTCCTGTCTTTTCGCTGCACATCCTTGGCTTGTTCTCTGGCCTCAGCCTTCCCTTCCTCTTGACTTTGACCTCGTATGTAGCACAAGATAAAGCAGGAAAACCTTCCTTCCTCCTCTGAAATAGAAATGTAGAGCCTGAGGCAAATCCAGAGAGGCAGGCTGCCTTCTGCCCACTTCACACCCCTGACACTAATGATCCAGTTCAGCCCAGGACTTTCTGAATGCAGTAGTTAGGACCAGACTTACTCCCACACCTGGACTGGTTTAGCTGACCAGCCACTGCAAAAACGTCCAGTGGACTCTTCACGTGTTTAATGAACCTTGGGACCCCAAGAGAGGCTTCCAAGATTTATCTTGATACTTACTAAACTTCCTCAGAGGGAAATTTGAATTGCTAGAGCGCTCACCCTCAATTTGCCAAATGGCAGTAATAAAGAAAATATAGGCTAAATCTTACACATTATTGGCTCCTATTTTAATTAATGTATGATATATTCCTCATTTGGGAATATGGTTGATTCACTCGGTCAGTGCCTATTCATTAAGGATGAATACGAGGTGCTAGAGCGACTATTCAAGATCTTCAAAGATAATGAATATGTACATCTTCCCTGAATAATATTTGAAACAGTAGAAGGAAAACCTCTCACATTCAGGCAAAGCTCTAGGTTTTTCTAAAACTACTGCTATACCAGAGACTAATTAGAGATGTGGAAAGCTCAGAG
>NDGN011485729.1:0-10024 GCA_002564285.1 Tympanoctomys barrerae
TCTATTCATTAAGAGAATGTAATGATATATCTATCCTAACCACTTTGAATACACAGATACAAATTGGATAGGAAGCTATTCTTCGGAAACCCTTCCTCAAGGATCTTCCTGGGGCTACTGTGTCCTGGCCTGAGCCTCAGTGCTGTCCAGGGTCCCTGGGAGGAGGCTGCAGCATGTCAGAGCAGGAAGACCATTCTGCAGCTTCTGGGAGTTCTTCCTCCCTAGTAGAGAAACAGTCAAGGACATACAGTCAGGCAGCAGAACTGCTGGGCTGTGTCTATGCAGGCACCGTCTGGGCCCTTCCGCTTCTCTCCTGAGCTGTTCACTCCAGCTTCTCTTTCCAGACATGGGTCTCACGGCGGTGGGTGCCTTTGGCAGGCATGTCTAAGCCTGTCTATGTCTGGGATGGTGGCTTCCTGTCTCCCAAGTGATCAAACCTCTGCCAGCATCCCAACGTCTCAGATGACACTTCGGTATGTCTGCTGGGTGAAGTGATCACTCTTTGTCACTGCATCCAGATCCTCTGTGTGAGGCTCCCTCTGTGCTGGCCCTGGGGTAGTGACTGGGTCTCTCTTCCTATGTCCTGCGGCAAGCTGACCCACTCCCACCAGGAAGCTGTCACCCCCAGGCTATGAGGCTTCAAGGGGCAGGGCCTGGTTGAAGGGAGAGTGCCCTTGAGGGTATGCCCTTGGGAACTACCTCTCATCCCTGGTCCCCCCCACTTTACTTCCCAGTGCCATGAGGTGGACTCATGCAATCTCTGAACAAACCCTCCCTCCTTTCAGCTGTTTTGCTCAAGTATCTTGTCACAGCAAGAGAAAAACTGACAACCCAGCACAGGTGTGGTGAGAGAATTTCTGTCTCCTCTGCTGCCCGAAAGCCCCATAGAGACAGGGACCCCAGGTTCTTTCCATCATAGCTGTCACCATAGCTGCAGAAACTGGTAGGAAGAAGGTGAAATTGGTGGTGGGGATGGATGAAGGCCTTGCACACAAATCGGGAGGGATCACAGGTGTGTGGCTGGGCTTTCGGTCACAGTGAGAGTGGAGAGGGTTGGCTGCACACTGGCATTGCGTGACTGAGGCTACCAGGTCAGATTCACTTGTCCTTGTGTCCACTTCCTCCTGGGTGGCAAAAGTGGCAGTCTTCAGCCTCTAGGCTCTTGGGGATGGCCTCATTTTCCTGGGCTGCACCTCAGCTTTCTAATCCCCTTCCCCTTCCCCCCTGGAAACTCACGCTGTGCCTTAGTCATGTTCCTGTGCGTACAGGCCCTGACTCTGAGATCAACCTTGTTTCCCTTTGTTGGACTTGGATCATTGACTCTTGTGTCTCTTTGCCTCCCAGCATGCTCTGCAATCTCCTGCTGCCTCACTCTGAAGGCCCTGCCATAGTGTAGGATAGGGCAGTGGGATGAGGGGTTTCTTGAGTTTGCAGACTGAATAGTCTACTAGGAACTTCTGGCTGATTGCATAACACAGACTCAGCCCCTCAACTATCAGAAAAGAAGGAACAAATAGCTTGCTTCACAGACTAGAGATGAGGCCTAATGGAATGACCAGCTGCCCTAGCAAGGAGCTGGTACATAGCTGATACTTAGAAATGGTGATCCTTCCAGTCCTTCAAGCACCTTGGTAATCTGGGCAGGACAAGGTGAGAATTATGTTCTCTGGTACAGGAGTCAAACCACGCCCCACAGTCTCCCAGCCACTGGCGACCAGGGCTCGTGACTCAGCAGTGTGGCATTTCCAGGACTGCATTCTTTGTGGATGGGGCCGCTGAGGATGCTGCGAATGAAGCCAGTGGGGCTTCTTTGGGTCCTGAGGGTGTTGCCAAGACGGTGTTGTGGCACTGCCGAACAAAGTGCTCCTTTTGAGAGGCCAGGGTCACCAGCGTCATCATGAGGACTGACCTGGGTGAAAACAGCTGCCCCTTTGACCTGCCCCACCTGAGCGCAAGGCTATGCTCACCCCTAGGCCATGCTGGCCCCACAGAGCTCCTCAGAAAGTCTGGCTCCCCCACTCCCCTCCAGGGCACCACCATGGGCACATCAAGTCACGGCACGTTCACCTTATTTGCCAATCTGTTGACTGTGCCCCCTCTGGCCTTCAAGTCCTATTCACTGGGCAGTAAACACGTTACCTAGCAACAGAGTGTCAATATCAACAAAGGCTCAGATGAAGTTGTTAATCTGGGCAAGACTGACAGCAGGACCAAAGCTCTCGTGTGCTGCTCCTCCATGCATTGTATGACACTCAGACTTGCCCACGAGGACATCGATGCTCAAAAGACCCCGCATCTCCCTCTACTATGAAAATTAAATGAAGTGTGTGCTGCAGGCAGGGAAAAGGCTCCAGAACTGGCCCTCCTGGGGTCATGCAAGTCTTTTCTCCTTTCTCCCCCAGCGCTGGAGCCCATGGGGTAGCGTGTTTTCCCTGAAGGTAGTGGCCACTGCTAATTTCCAAGAACAATGTGGTCCATTCTAAGGCTAAGCCTGAGCACTGGAGGAAACATGCCTGTTACTTATTCTGTTTGGGGGATCTCAGGTGGGGTGAGGAGGGCAAGCTGGTTCTGGGACTCAGCTCTGTGCTAGGCTGAGGCAGCAGATGGACACTGTGGACCCAACTGACCACGTGGTAGGTGCTTTGTGGTGGAGGTTGGGCCCTGTCCCCTGGAGCTCGGATTGCAGTGGAGACAGGCAATCAATGACTAAAGAAATGTGTTCAGAATCTAATGCTATGCAGACATGTGCAGGCATGGTAGTGTAAGACAAGGGAACAGCAAACACAGGTCCTGAGGGTGCCTAGAGTATATTGCGTATCTTTCAAAGAAGCCAAAGTTTCTGAGATGGAATATGGGATGGAGTTAAGGAGGAAGGAGTAGCAAGGGACTTAGAGCCAGATCATATAGGACCAGAAGGCTACAGCCAGGGTTTCCCAGGAGTTTGTTTTAAGGGGAGGGGTGAACCAGTGTGAGACTTCCCCAGCGGTACTCAATCTGATGTCACAGTGGTGGCTGCTGGAAGAAAAGGAAAGAGCCTGGGTAGGGGCAGGAGAACCAGTTAGGGGCCCCAGCGCAGGCCAGGCAGGAGGAACTGGATGGTAGCAGTTGAGTCACATCCTCAGGAGGCCCCATCCTCCCACGGTGCAGGAGCAGTGTGGGTATGAAGGGAGCCCAGTCTGGGTGGAGCTGTGGATTGGAAACTCCAAGTTGGGGCCCAGGGCTGAGCTTCAGGCCTCTGCTCCCTTAGGAGAACATCTCCCCTCTTAGGTCCCCTCTTCCTTCTGTACTAGCGGCCTCCTCTTGGCCCTGTCTATCCTTCAACAATGCTGGTGGTAGAAAGATCTTGGGCTTAGAGTTGGGCAGAATGGGGTGACTACATTGGCCCCTCCGACCCAACTACATTCCAAACACAAGAGACATGTGGGACATTTTGAGTTGGAACCATCACTGGCAGCTATTTCCACTGGTTCCTGTTCAGTGTTTGATGGTTTGTTCAGCATCTTCTTTTAGTGTCAGGCACAGGGATGAGTAAGCCCCAGATGTTCTCCATGGGGGAAAACAAAGGCTCATCAGGAGCAATCACAATCAGGACAGGGCGTCTGAGCAGGAGTGCTTTGCACCACAGCTCCTCCCTGGCGCCAGGGCACGCAGCAGAAGCGAGGGGTCCTACAGGGAGCCTCCAGGTGGCACACAAGGAGCACAGCGAGGGCTCCCAGACTCAAGGTCCTCGAGCTTCTGCCCTCTGTGGTGACCCCAGGCACATCTGCTCTCCTCTTGGCCTGTTTCCTCACCTGGAGAACTGTGAGATTGGACTGGATGGTCCCTCTGGGCCCTGGTCTGCAGGCAAAATCCCTTGCCAAAGCTCTGGGGTAGAAGCTTGGGCTCCCTGTGGCCTTATTTCAGCCTTCTAATGTGGGCCACATTTCAGGGTGAGCTTCTAGGGCACCTCCCACCAACCACATTCCAGGAGCCTGAGGAGCTGGGGTGCGCTGGCCCCCCAATGGAGTACTAACCTGTGTGGGCTTCAAAAGCTCAGTGCCTTCCTGTTCTTGCCGCTCTCCATCTGAAGCAGTGAGGCAGCAGTTCCCGGGTGCTATCTCGAGAAGGCAAAGTTACTGTATAGGGGAAGTCAAGTTCACTCACGTGATAACAAGATAGGCCAATATGGAGGGGGAAAACACTGCATTGACACATATGAAATTAATGATATCTGACCACTTTTGATACATAAAGATGGCGATTTTGTGTGGTCCAACTTTATAGGAAGTAGTGATAGTAACAATGATGGCTAGAGTTTACTGAGGGATCCCTCAGGCTAGCCTTGCTCCACGTTGTGCTGTAAGAGGAGTATCTTTTTCAGTCTTACTCAGAGTAAGAACAGAAGGATGTGCCGTAGAACACGGCTTCCACCCCCACGGAGCGCATGCTTGTCAGTGGCCGGGAGCAGTGTGCTGCACACTCGCTGGCTGTCTCTAGCTTGCTGCACTTTCTCTCTGCTTGCTTGATGCTCTGTTTTGTTCCGTGGCCCCTAGGCATAGGAAATCCTCAGCCCACATTGCCGAGAAGAGACCGTGTTGAGTGACTGGCAAAGGTGGAAAATGAGAGCTGCTTTTTTTTTTTTTTTTTTTTTCAGAACCAGAGATTGAATTCTAGCCCTTGTGCTTGCCAGGCAAGCGTTTATTCTACTGAGCCATCTCCCCGGCTGGCCATCTCCCAGCCTAGTGCTGCTTTTTTCTCACCAGTCCAGCCAGTCCCATACCACGACAGCTACGATGTTGGAGAATATGAACAAAGCAACAGAAGCTCGGTAGGATTTCTTTATTCTTTCTTTCTTTTCTTTTTCCTTTTTCTTTTTTCTTTTTTCTTTTTTTTTTTTTTTTTGAGACAGGGTGTCACCGAGTGGTGCAGGTTGGCCTTGAACTCATTTTGTAACCCAGACTGGACTCAAACTCACAATGATCTTCCTGCCTCAGCCTCCCAAGTCTTAGGATTATAGGCATGTGCCACCACTCCAGCTCAAAAGCTGTTAAAGAATTTGCTTCATCAAAGGGAATAGGGCTGGGGCCAGGGAGATAGCTCCGTGCCATAAATACCTGCCTGGCAAGCGCAAGGTCTTGAGTTCGATCCCCGATATGGGAAAAAAAAGGGAATAGGACTAATAAAAATTCAAGAAAGGCCTATATCAGAGATGGAAAACCTTCTAAAGACTGGGCCTGAAGACGAGACACAGAAATGGAGCCCTTCTCAGGGCATGGTGATCAAAGCCAAAGTGGATTTTTGGAAAATGGCAAGAAAAGGCTGGATCAAGAATCACGTTGAACTCTTTGCTTGATCTGGATGATTTGAGCGGTTAAAAAATCACTGCTCATCATGTATGTGAAAGTGAGGGGGTGGGGTGCGTCCTTGGGCACTCTCCCCTCTCCCCTGGGTCCTGGCTCAGGGAGCTGAAGCCGCAGTGTTCTGTGCWATGCAGTGMCAGACTTGATATCTGGGAGTCCCCACTTGGCCATAACAGTGGCAGGTCTTGGAAGATGGGTTCCAACAAATAAATGCAATTTGGGGTTCAAGGTGCCAGCAAGATACAAACTATTTTGGCTCTGATGACCAAGTTGGCAGTTGTGTGCTGGTTTGGCTCCCCAGTCAAACAAAAGCTTTTCCTCTTCATGTGGGTTATATTCCCTCCCAAACAGGTGGCAGGAAGGTGACCAGCAGGCAAATCCATGGGAAAACATCAATAGAAAAGTTTAAGCCGGAGCCCCTCACAGCATGATTTAGAGCAGAGGCCAAGGCGGGACGGGAATGAGGAAATTGCAAGCCCAGGGGGCTCGGGCGGCAGTCACGGTTTGGACTGTGTTGGTCCCAACAACCAAGAGGAAGGAAAGCAGGAGAGAGGTGTGCTGTCATCCATGAAGCGGGGCTGACGGTCCTAGGTTCCCCATGACCATAGGAGCTGTGGGCCCGGAAACTTCCTTCCCCTGGCCTGGCATGCAGCAGGCTGCTGCCCATGCTGAAGGGCGACAGACAGTCTGGGAGACAAAGCACGATGAAGGTGTCCCAGAGTCCCCCGTGCAGGAAGAGCCTGCCTGGCAGGCCCGGGGCTTCCAGCTCCTCTGGGAGGAGCCACAAAGGGAGGGAGGACAGGCCCTGTAGCTGAGAGGACAGTGGGCAGGGCTGGAAAGCTGAGCACTGTCCCTGTGAGAAGCCTCAGACAGGAGGAACAAGGGGTGCACAGGAAGTGTGCTCGCTGAACAGGGACAGCGGGTGCCAGGATGGGGCCCAGAGGATACGGGGTGGCCTGATGGGGGTGGGGGTGGGGAAATGCACTAAAAGTCCCTGTTATGCTAATGTAGGCATCTGACCTCTGACTGTCACTTGTTCCTCTCCTCACTCTTCATGACCAGCTTGGGCTGGGGGAGCTCTGAAAGGGACTCTGTGAAGGACCAGGGCACACTCCAGCCTTGCCCTCTCCCCTCATGAGCAAACTCAAGGAGAGAAGGGATGTGGAGGCCTCTTGATCTTACCCAGGTGCTGGCACTCAGCCAAGGACCAAGCTGTCCCTCTGTGTGGTGCGCAGGACAAGCCCAAAACCTCAGCAAAGCCCCAGTTCTACCTCCATTATCACCAACCTTAGCCTTGGGCTGAAGATTCCCCAGAGTGCAGCCCTTGAAGAGCTGTGTTTAGTCTGACAGGCCTCATGTTGAGCCCTATCTGCCAAGGGTCAGAGGCACTAGAGGAACCAATGTCACTCAGGGCTGGGCCCCTCCTTGCAAAGGCCACCATCTCCACCCTCTGCCTTGGCTGCTTTTGGTCCTCTCCTTGACCTCTCCCTTTCTCTTCCTGGGCTGATTGCAGGTCTGGGAATCTATGAGTTGTACAGCTAGATAGATGATGGTTAAGTATATCATCCCTTGGCCCAGAGCATGGGTACATGCTCACCAAGTGTCAGCTCGTGGCTGCATTTCAATTAAGCTGTGTGACTCTTTGGTGCTGAGCTTCACTCTGTCAGCAATGGTCTCGGTGGCACAGTGAACAGGGCATGACCTCTTGCCTGTGGTTTTCTTACTGACAGGGAAAACTTGCAAGACCTGTGGGTCGCTTACCTGGGTTGCTGCCAGCTCATACCTTGGCTGTCATGGCCATGCTAGAGCTATGTAAGATGTTTGCATCCAAAGAAGTTGGGTACGCAAATATATAGGGATGGTCTGGACTATTTTTATAACATTTTCTCAAGTTTGAAATTATTTTAATTTTCAAAAAAGGAATTAATAATATTACCTACTGTATAGGTTATAGGGAGAATAGGAAAGTAAATGCCTGTAAATGAAGCCAGGCACTTAACGGTTGCAGGGCTGCACGAGGGTCTGCTGTAGTTATTGTTGTCTTACAACTCAAACCACCAGGCTGGTCCAGCAGCCCGGGCCCATGGAAGCACAAGGTTAGCCCCTCCGTTGAAAGAGGCAGCTACCTCTCTGTTTGCTGAGCACACAGTTGAAGAGCAGCTCTGGGTTCCTAGGACTATGTGATGCCTTAGGGGAGGGACCCCAGGCTTGCCCCACCCCCAGCCCCTTCCCACCAGCAGGTGGGGTAGATGTTAGTGGGTTTACCCCACAAACAGCATGAAGGTACACAGAAAGGGAGGTTGGCTTCCGCCCCGGAGTTGGCAGCAACTCTGAGCTGTCACATGGACAGTGGCAGAAATTTAGGCTGAAAGACAAAGAGCAGGTATCCAAACTGGTACAGCACTGGTGCAGAATGAGCCAGAGCCTGGAAGGGGCTGAAGAAGACCAGAGCAGTAGCTGAGAATCAGGAGCAGGAGGACCAGGGACATGTCACCACACCATCTAGGAGCAGAGATGGGGCTCCCCCATTGCTGTCTGGCCCCTTGCAGCCGTTGGGGGCGTGGGGGCTGCCATCCTTCCAAATCAGCTGAACTTGAAGTGGAAGTGTAACCCAGTCATGCAAATATCTACACAATAAATGGATTTTGAACCTAGCCTTAGACTTTTTAAAAATAAAACACTGGCTAGGTCTTAACTCTGTTGGTTAAGACCTGCTGATTTTAAACTTGGAGTCAATGTGCCGAATTTAAG
This sequence comes from Tympanoctomys barrerae, assembly GCA_002564285.1. NCBI lineage: Eukaryota > Metazoa > Chordata > Mammalia > Rodentia > Octodontidae > Tympanoctomys > Tympanoctomys barrerae. The sequence continues at coordinate 8,091 of NDGN011485729.1, forward strand.
AAGGAAATGTGTGTGGAACTCTGCAATGAAAAACGGGGCATTTCTTGAGCACCACTCACAGAGCCTTCTCTCTGTGGGCACTGGCTAGGATTCCCCACACACTTCATGCATCTTGGCACCTAGCCCAGGGGAAGGGGAGAGGCACAGCAAGTGCCTTGGACCTCTTTCACAGGTGGAACTGTGAAGGTTGAGTGCCAAAGGGCTCTTGATGCCAGGCTAGGAAAATCCCAAGGAGTTCAGGAACAGGGCCTCTGTACTCCTTGGGGTGATGAAGAGAATCAAGTCAGTGCAGAGTGCTGGGCAGTCCATCCAATCTGCCCACCCCTCACTCTACACTGGGATAATGGCGGTACAAAGGTCCCTTTGCACGGTAGAATAGATGTTGGGATAATGTTTGTGGCGTCCTGGCCCCAGGGTCTCATACATGCAAGCCGCTTGCTGATGAGAAATGCCCCTTTCTCTTCATCCTTAGGTGGGGATACTCTGGACATGTAACCAAGGTGAACAGGCTCAGAAGTCACGCAGTCTAACACCGTCACAGTCAACCTGCTTAGGGACCATGACAATGACCATGGTCCCAGGGCTTACAACACTTTCCTAGCATTGCTCCTGGGGCCCAGACCACAGGTGCAGTGACTCCCCAATCCCTCAGATACCTGGAATGGGCTGCCGGCATCATGTGGGCTGCACTGAGAGTTCTAGTGGGGCTGGAGTCGAGCCTATGACATGTGCCTCCAAGTGTCCCTGCCTAGTTGCTGCATCATCTCCCCCTGCTGAGGATGGTAGTGTCACTGCTGGTGAGGTTGGACTGTGTTTCCCCCAAAGATCCAGTGACCCCAGGCCTGCCATGCTGGACCCCACCCCTGGGGCTTGCAGAGATCACAATTGAGACTGGGCATGGTGGCGTGCACCTATAATCCCAGCTCTTGGGAGGCTGTACACAGGCAGATCACTGAGTCCAATCTAGTAGAACACCCTGTAGACCCTTCCCTAAAATTTAAAAAAAAAAAAAAAANATCCAATGAAGTCCTAACCCACACTTCTCAAGATGGTCTTGTTCCAAACAGTGTTTTACAAGTGTTGTGAGGATGCGGTCTCTAGGATGGACCCTCAAGGAACATGATGGTGTCCTACAAAAAGGTTAAATTTGGATTCAGAGACTCATAGGAGGAAGGCAGAGGCCAAGGGTGCTTCTGCAAGCTGAGGGGCCCCAGAAGCTCCCAGCAGGGCTCCAGAAGCCAGGAGAGAAGCCTGGAATGGATTTTCCCTCCCTCCCCCTTCAGAAGAACCCAACCTGGCCAGCACCAGAGCTCAGACTTCCACAACAGGGGGACAGTGTATTGCGCTGCTTCAGCCACCTATCTGGCGGCACTGTGTTATGTCAAAGTAATGTAACCTCTATGGCCTTTCTGTGACATTTCACAAAGTAAATCCCCATTCCTTTTGAAATGTTACAGACATTTCATTCTATCAGATGGATTTACACTTTTCCTGGTGTCGTCAACTAGTGGCCCCAGCAAGGGTACTTTGGCTAACATCTGGAGAAACTTCGGATTGTCACAGTGAGAAGCTGCGATTGGCATCTGGTGCCTGAGTCTGACGGAAGCCTTAGTAGTGCCAGGATTTACATGGATTCTCTCCTAAGGGAGAAACACTTTCTGCTTGTGCACTCACACCTATGTGCAATTTACACACACTTACAGAACCTTCTGCATCTGTTCCTAAGGGTACATAGGGGCCCAAAGCCCTTTCGTGCACTCTAGGCTAAAAGCCCCTGCTACTTTATAGGCAAGAAATGATGTAAATATAGTTAACACATAGTTAATAAAGTTATCAAGATTTTCAGCATAATAGAAAAGAGATACAACTATAAGATAAAATAAGAAAGGTTAAAAACCCTGTAACCATAAACCTGCACTGGCAACAACAATACA
>NDGN011485732.1:0-10515 GCA_002564285.1 Tympanoctomys barrerae
AAGAAGAAGAAGAAGAAGAAGAAGAAGAAGAAGAAGAAGAAGAAGAAGAAGAAGAAGAGCAGCTAAACTTCACTTCTCCAAGGATACCCTGGATTGAAGGCACACTGTGACCACCATGTGTATTAAAGCTAACAGACTCATGTGCCACCATAACTGGGAATCTGACAGCCATATGATGACTGGTTGATTAAAATGATCTCACATCATCGGGAAGTCGGTAGTAATTTGAAAGAGTGATTTCAGCTTGCTGTTCTTGACTATAATGCTTCTGTCAGAATAAACTTTTTGCTATTGTTTATCTATCATCTACTGTGCACTGATTAGGCCAGCAGCATCCCAAACAAGTGGAAGGCGAAGGTTAAGTAAAAAAAGGATTGCACCGCTGATTTCTGCTGGTCTACTGAAAGGAACAGTTAACGCTTAATTTTTTTTTTTTCTCTCCTTTTGATTTTCGGCTGAGGTCTAGCCTCACCCTTCAAGGAACAACAACCTGAGGAGAAGGAAAGAGGGCTGTGAAGAAAAAAAGAGTCAGAGAAACATGGTGAGGTTACGAGGGAAGAAGAGCGTGTCTCCTCAACCCAGAGAAAAGTCAGTATACTTTATTTATATATGAGGGATTATGTGGGTAAGCTTTGCTAGGCAAAGATTCACAGTTGTGGCTTTTCCCCTATAAGTGAGGAACAATTTAAATTTTGATTAATATGAGTACACAGTATAAACCAGGAGTAGTCATGGAACTTATTAAACCATTGTTCTTTCTGTTTTGACTATTGTTGACCTACCCAAACTCAGCCCTCGGGGAGTACTTCCTTACTGCCTCAAGATCTTCACTCTAAACTTCTTTGTTATTGTAGAATTTTTTGGCTTAGGCTTGTCACTTTCTGCAGGTTTACAAGTTGGGGGAAAGGAGTCTCTCTCTAAAATTCTGTTTGTTCTGCACTTAATTATGTTATGGCAAAACCTGGGTAATTAATTGTGCATTTTCCCTCATGCAAACCATAAGCCTAAAAGTCCCCAGGGGGGTTACAGAGACACATCCAGGTGAGGCTCTGCTTTGCAGATTCTCCAAACTCATTGTGACTTCATCAGAGGTCAAGCGATAGATGGCTGTCCCTAATTTTTCATGTTCGACCAATAATCCAGGCTGATAGCTGGTAGCCTGAACAACTAATTTGAAGACAACAATATGCTATATAACAACTATTATTGAATTCCTATAATTTTGTGTAGTAAAATTCTGTTTGTTTGTTTTTGTATTTTAGGGGAGGGTCTATAGGGTGTGCATGCAGGGTCTCACTACTAGATCGGACTCATAGTGATTCTCCTGTTTACAGCTGGGATTATAGGCACGCGCCACCATGCCCAGTCTCATTTGCTGTTTCACTGTGCCCCGGGGGTAAGGCTTGCATGGCAGGCCTGGGATCAAATCCCCAGCCCCTGTGCCTGCTTGCAGTTGCTTTAATCTACTGAGCTATTTGGCTGGCCCAAAATTTGAGGGGGTTTTTTGTTCGTTTGGTTGGTTGTTTTTTTGTTTTGTTTTGTTTTGTTTTGTTTTATTTTTGGCTACTTCACTCTGCCTTAAGAGCAGGTTTGGTGCAGCTTCTGGAGCTGGGAATTGAACCACGGTCCTATGTGCCTGAATGTATTTGCCCAAGAGGCATTTTAAACAACTGAGCTATCCAGCAAAGCCCCAGTTCTGTATCATTTCTAACTTTCTTTTTTGTATTTCATATTATCTTTAAAAAATAAAAAAGAAGAAAAAAGAGAGACAAGTGGTATGATTGTAGGGCTCTGGGAAAATCAAAACCCTCTAGCAGAATTTGAGATTCTCTGAGGCCTGAGACAAAGAACTTCTCTGGTTTTCAAACATAGAAAGGACACTGATGCAAACCTGAGAAGGACCTTGGGAGTCAGTTCAAAGACTCCTCCAAGTAGTATATTATGCTAATTAGAAGGCTATCTTGTCTCCAGATTGACGTTCATAGGAATGAGACACCAGTAGCTACAGTCTCTATTTAGTTAATTAGGATTGGAGCCAGGCATCCCCAGCTATGGCCTTCTCTTGTCCTTTGACATGTGACAGCCCAGAGGCCACTACAGGCCTCAGCTGGGACCAATGACTCATAGAGGTTTACTTACTGCCCACCTCCAGGCAAGGGGTCTAGGCCTGGGACAGATGCACAAGGAAACATAGAAAGCCAATTAGTTCATTTTAGCTCATAGAGCCACTTCATAGTAGCCTCCATCAATCAATCTTTATTTTATTTGACATTAGTTATCAAAAAATAAACTGTATTAAAAAAACAATACACTAACGTGCTAGACATTCTGTGGTCTTAACTTGTATCACTTGGTCTAGGAGCAATTTTGAAATTCCCTAATAAAGACAGCACTGGTACTATCTGATAGATGATTCTTCATGGCGTTAAATGTTTACCTAAAATATATAACATAATATTCAAATGGTCAATTTATGATGTTTCTCTTTTATAAGTTGGCTTAGGAAATAAATGACCTACTTGAAAATAACGTAGTTTTCCTTTTCTATGTCTTTCGTTTCTACTAGTTAGGAGGTCTTTATTTTCTAAGACAAAAATTTCTATAAGAGGGTGCAAACATCACTCCACTAAGTAAGAATTTGAATTGGCGCCTGGTCACTAGAGGCTGCTTAGGCTACTTTACCAGTAGCAAAACGATTATGGTGAATCATCTGGAGTGCCCAGAGGAAATAAGGCCGCTATCCAATGCAGGAAACAGGTGCGCCTCTGTATCTAATGAAGGTCGTCTGTGGCATTTCCTCGCATTCTCATATCCACTGATAAATTTAATCAAATACTACAGGAAATATATGCATGCAACATTGAGATCACGAAGCAATTAAAATTGCTGAATTAAATGTCTGAATCATTTCATTAAATAAACAACAGAACTCCGTGGATGTGTTGGCTGAGGATAGAAGGTAACATGGGGGGAAAAAAGCAATCCGTTTTGGAATTTTCCCTATGTCCAGCGTAAATATCTGTCATCTATCTTCTCCTTCCCTTACCTGCCAATAAATCATCATTTTTTAAAAAGGGATGGGGGAGAAATGGAAGTTAGTACTTTTTAAAAAGAAAGTGGGCTAAGAATGTACCCACAACTTTTTGATTGAAAAAAAATAGAGAGAGAGAGAGAAATAGTCACTTAAACATGCCTCCTTTATATAGAATGAGATGATAAAATATAATTTATATAGCTTATAGACTATTGAGACAAAATCATGACTAAGCTAGAAAGAAATGTCACTAAGAAATGAAAAGGGTGATAATGGCACTTTGAGAGTTAATATTATAAGACCATGAAAAGATTTGATTGGTATGTAAGGCTTGATGTATTATTCAGGAAAGGTCATGATTTTGTAATTATTTGGGTAGGTATTTTACGTAGGAGAAAGTCTGTTAAATTAGATTCAGTAGATGAGGAGATACTGAGATATTCATTTCTAATATAAGTATTCCATATAATATCAACTTCATATCTCTATGGACTATATTTTGAGGAATAAGTGCGTACAGACTGCTTTCATGGAGAACACTTAATAAAACAAGTAACAATAACCAAAAAAATTTAGAGCAGTATATATATAGGGGCAGAGTTTAAATTTCTTTTAACACTGTTTGACTTTTTCCTTTACTTTTTAACAATAGTTTTAAGTATAACAGTACATTTAAATATTATTATATTTTCTATCCAAAGCGTCTAATACAAATTTTGTTCTAAATACTTTTGTAATGACTCCTTGGATTAAATGAGAAAAGAAATATGCTGCAGCTGTTAGAAATATTTACAAATAGGCAGAAGATTGGACACATTAATATATTAAATATAAAAATATCTTTTGAAATAACTTTTGAATGTGAAATAATCTCTCAAAAACATATACATTTTGAAATTATTCAAACTAAACATGAATTTTATGCATAAAAAAGTAAAATACTTTGGCTCCTGGGATATAGTTCAGTGGCACAGTGCCTAACTGGCAAGCCGGATGTCCTGAGTTCGATTTCAGACACACCCCTCAGGAAAGTAAAATAAATTGAAATGAAAAACAATTAACTTTTCCTAGCACAGAAAGGCAGAAATGGAGAGGTTTCCCTATTAGACACACACACGCACACACACACACACACACACACACACACACACACGCAAAGGCTTGAGTACCCGCAGATGCACACACACACAAAAAATATATATATATATATTTTAGAACATTTACTTTAGAAAATTTGAAACTGTCTTTTTCTCTGCCTCTTTCTTAGTTATCTCTTTAGCAGACTGTGATATTTATCACATTCCGCTTTAGAGCTTATCCAACAAAAAAAATTCTATTATTTCCTTTCTAATCTTACAGAGAGGTTTTCTGGGTTAAGCTGAATTTTTGTTATTAAATACAGTTACACCTGAAGGAAGTAATTCGCAGCAGGGTTGGGGAGCTGTATCACTGTTTCTGCAACTTGTCCCAAGCTCCAGTATAGCGCTCCAAGGGCTAACTGAAGGACATGAAGAGGACCCCTTTTGCCCGTGGCAGTGGCTGGATGAATTGAAATCAACACAACGCAAAGGCCTCTTTGCTGTCCAGTTATGAAACGTGAATGCTTATGTTCAAATGACTAAATGTCAATCACAAAATCACGAAGATTGATGAAAAGATCAGCAAATATGTAGATATATTTGCTAGATGCTAATGCCGACAGATTTGAACTACCTGTCCTACAATTTTTTTTGGTAATACAGGATGGGAAGATCTTCCGAAGAAGGATTCTAAAAAGACATTTTAGCGTTGTTTGCCAACTAATTGTCTATATTACCACATATATGCATGCAAAATTGGAAGAAGAAAGAAAAGAGAAATGTAGGAGAAATTAAAAAGAGAAAAAGCACAAACAATTGAAAAAAAGGAGACAAAACAAATTAAATGTTAACAACATTGTGCATTACAACAAATACTGTGAGGTTCATAATATTTTGTTAAGTGAAGTTCTGTATCACTTGTAATTTTTCTGTTTTAATACTATTTTGTACTCTTTCAAAAATTTAAAAACATAAGAATACATTTTAGGGGCCAGGGAGATGGCTCAGTGGAATAAGTGCTTCCCTGGCAAGCGCAAAGGCCTGAGTTCAATCCCTGGTTCAAAAAAAAAAAATTTAATTTATAGATGATAAATAAAAGAGTAACTGGAACGTTTTAGAACCCTTAGAAGTTCTACTATACCCATTTCTGGAACTGGAGTACAATCCATCGTCTGAGACCCTGCATTTTGCTTTTCAGAGGCTCTATCTCACTGGATGCAATCATAAGTGAAAAAAATTTTCAAAAACTTCTTTGTCTATATTAAACATGTGTAGGCGTATTTCTAGTTAGTATTTCCTAAACAATATAGTTAATAACTAATGACAGCATTCTCATTGTATTAAGTATTGCAAAATGTTATGGTTTGTGTCTAGTTGTCTCCCCAAAGCCTCATGTAAGTTATGGGGCAGATGTGGGTGAAGGAGCAGAGAGTGGCTCGAGGGGCGGGGCCCGAAGATGAGGGTGGGGCTTGGGGCAGAGCCAGAGGATGGGGCGGGGTCAGAAGGGCGGGGCCAGAGAGGACGAACCATTAAACTGGCTAGCCTGTGCTTTCTCAGAGATGTGGAGAGGGTCATCCTGGACAGGCAGTGCCCCAGGCTCTCCTCCCGTGTCTTGAAACCTCCAGTAACTGTGTGCTAAATAAACCTTTCCTTTCCTCACTTTGAGTGTCGAGTATTTGTCCCAGCAACGAGAAAAGAGTAACTAAGACGAAAATAATCTAAAAATTATTTAAAGTAAACAACAGGATGTACATAAGTCATATGCAAATACCACATCATTTTATGTAAGTGACTTGGGCTTCTGGAAACTTTAGTATTTGTACGTGGTCCTCCATACAATAGCCAATGGATACAAAACGAGAATAAATAGCTACAGAAAGCAGACGAAAAGCACAATAGAAAATCCTGCATTTAGAATAATAAAAACAGAAAACTCATATGAGCAGTAGTTACTAAAAAGGAGATAGAGGTAAGAAAACATGTAAACTCTAAATGTACATTGCCAAAAGAACATAAAATCGGTCGAACTCAGAAATTAGAAATAAAGCAGATTTCTCTGGTGTCAAGAAGCCCTGCTTTAAAGTTATTAATTACATCAGTGAAAATTCCCCAGAAAATGTTCATTTTCAAATGCATTATGCATATAGAACAGCTTGTCACTGGGCTTTTCTCTCTGCCTGAAAATATGTCTCCGTCATATGGCGCCTACTCAACTGTTAAAACATTACCTCCTGTCTGACCCTGTGCTTTTCTCAGTGCTGTTATTGCATGTAGCATACTACATTTTAAAAATTAATAGAATTTATTTTTGGAGAAGTTTTCAGTTTACAGAAAAATTGAGCAGAAAGTAGAAAATGTTGATATGTCCTCTGGCTCTGGGCACAGTTTGGACCCCATCATTAATATCTTGCTCTATTTTAATAACTTTTTGTTTGTAGTATTTTACCTAATTTTTTATTATCTCTTTGGTGCAAACAAATTAAATGAAACGAAATGTGAATTGGGACTACCTCATGCATGTTTTCTTTTTGATATCATCAAGCCTTTTAAAACTTTAAAGAAATCCATGGAATGCATTTCTGAAGGGTGCATATTTCTACATTTGAATATAAAGACTGAAAATAGTAACGACTTCTCAACCTCAGCACCATGGGTATTCTCTGTGAAGAGAGGCTACCTCGTGAGGCCGGGGACGTTTAGCAGCACAGCTAACCTCTCTCAGCTAGGTGCCAGGAGCTTTCCCTCCCCCTACCACAATCAAAAGTGCACGTAGACATTGTCTTCTGCCCTCTTTAAGAACTAAATCACATCTTCGGTGAGGGATAGCCTACCCAGTCCATAGCTAAGAATGTCTGAATAAGTAAAAAAATTAAAAAGTGGTTTCAAGTAATGCTAATATAAGCCAGTTCTATAAATGTTAGATGAAAAAGAAAAACTGACAAAGGATAAAATAATTACACAAAAAAAGGAATTTATCAATGATAGCAGGAATTGTCTGGATAAATATAGAACATAAATGTGTTATAATTTTTCCTGGCATGCTTAAAAAGAGCAATTACTCAGAAAAGTTCTTTGTTGATGATTTGAGGTAAAAATTTGACACTTTATTTCTAAGCTTTCATTTTATTCTTAAATCAGAATTTAAAGTGTACATTTAAAAATTACTGCTTTAGAGTACAATAAGTCTTTAAATTAGCAAAGAAACAGCCTGTAAAATAAAAACACATACTCTTGAAGATATGTATTACTTGCTGACTCACTGATTTGCATTACTAAATATCTTTAAAATACACACATATGTAAACAAACATTGAGCACATGACCACTACTTGCAGGGTGTAAATATCTATGAAAAAAGGGAAAGGAAAACAAGAACTGGGGAGATAGCTCAGCAGCATAAGTGCCTGCCTGTTGAGTACAAGGTCCTGAGGTCGAACCCCAGTAGCAAAAGAAAAAAAGAAAAAGGAAAAGGAAACATCATTTCCATTTTCAGAAAATACTGTCACTAGTTGTTTCAGGACCAGAATGTAGTTTCTCATTCTAACAAAAAAAATATGAATTAGAAAATTTAATTACATGAGATCTCCTGTATGAAAGTTAATAGGGCTTGATTAGGCTAAAGAATAGTTTTTATCAGAAATAAAGGAAGAAAAGAGTCAGACAAAATTATATAAGAAATATTTTTATGAAATAGCTTAAACTCTAGACAGTGGAGTCAAGTGAGCTTAGACCAGAACACTATTCCTATCTCTTGTAAATTTTACATATTAGGAAAATCAAATATATTTTCAGTCTCAATATTGCTTTATTTGATACAGGGTCACACTACACAGCTCAGACTGGTAGTGAGCTTCCTGTCGCAGCTTCTCAGTGCTGAGACTACAGGCATGCTCCACCACGCCCAATTTCCATGGCCAGCTCTGCGTGGGGCCGGCACGGCATGCGGTACCAGGGATTGAAGCCAGGTCATTGTGCTTGCTATGCAGGCCCTTATCACTGAGCTAACTCCCCAGCCCTCAATTTTCAAATAAGTAGAACAGAGATAAAAGATGCTCAGATGAGATGATGTACCAGAAACTCAGCAAATATTTTATAACGGTAGTTATTTATAGGGTACCAACTACTAGTAGGCATTTTGTTAGAACTGATCAATGTATGATAATTAATTTCCTGTATGAAAGTAATACTAATACATTTTTTCTGTTCAACAATTTTACTGTCTAAAAATATAGAAACAGTAATCATTGAGTGAGAAATGCATGATAAACATGGCACAAAGAATATATATATTTCTTAATCACCCCTTGCCAAACTAATTAGGCGTTATGTTAGTAATAACACATATAAATTGTGAAGGTCATTTCTCATTAGTCTGACAAATTTAGATATTCGATGTATTACCAAACATGAACATTTTAATTTTTGTTTTTGAAAAAAACATCCATTGTGACCTGTTTTGTTTGTTTCCTGAGACCAAGGACCTTTCTGTTTATCTGTGACTAGTCCACTGTGCTCAACACAGTGGTCTTATCTGGTTGATCACTGAGGCAAAAGTTTAGATGAGGTGAGTAGAATTGACTTGCTTTAAGCCTAAAGCTTTTTTTTTTTTTTTTCCCAGCATTGCTCATTTGCAGAATCCTGGAGGCAAATGGAGCCAGATAGCTATTTCTCAGCACTAGATGAACATCCAAGCTGGGTTGGTTTGAGGAAATAAAAGTGTCTTGGCATTAAAGAGTTAATGTAATTGGCAAAGTGTGAATAGAGTTGGTTTATACTTTTTGAATCAAGATATCCATCAGAGAGTTCTGACTTAGTTCCAGAGCATTTGGTATCATGGCCCGCTCCTCCTCCTCCTTCTCCTATATGCATAATTATGATTTTTAATTGGCAAAGTTGTCAATTATTATGCGGTGATTTGCCCACTAATATGGCAACTGTGTGGTAACCTCAAGAAATCTGACTTGGAGCCATCAACTAGTAAACTGAATTTAAAAGACTTTTCTTGACTGCCACCTTGTGGCAGAGTTCTCAGAGCAACAAAATTTACTCAGAAGATGCACCAATTTCCAGCATTATATAAAAGATGATGAATAGTTAGTGGATAATTTTTAACATGAGACCCACCAAGGTCTTTAAAAAAGTATTAATTTAGAATTACTTTTTTAATATTATAACCAAATTCTTAAAATAAAAAAATAAAATCACCATTTATAATAAGGGTCTCCCCCTTCTTTTTTATTTCACAGTTATGTAAGTTTTTAAAAATACAATAAGTATTTTATAAAGTATATTATAGTGCGATGCAATTGGGAAAAATCTAATCAGAATTAGAGATCTCTGCAATGGAAATTACAAAGTCTCCCTAATGGGATTGAATTGGAAGAATTCAAATTTTCAAATGTTCATTCTACCAAGTAGAATTTAAAGATTCAACAAAATTACCAAATAAATTCTTTACAGAATTAGAAAGGTAATACTAAAATTGAAATGAAACAAAAAATAGCCCCAACAGCCAAAGAAAGTTGACTAAAACAAACAAAATACCAAAGTTAAGATATTTCAATACCTGACCTTAAAACATACGACAAAGTGGTTATAATCTAAGCAGTACGGGGGAATATAAATAGACACAATGAACAATAAAAGCAAGTAGAGAAACTGGAAATAAATTCATAGACATACAGCCAATTAACTCTGACAAAGCTCTCAAAATTATAGAGGAGAGAAAGGACAATTACTTTGAGTTTTATTTTTTAATTTAGAGTTCATTTTTATTAGTGATATTCATCATAAAAAGTAATAGGATCTAATGCGTTTTCATACATACATATAAGATACCTTGATCACACCTTTCCTTTAATTTCTCTTACTTAAATCTAATCCCCTTTTATCTTTCCCATGGTGTCTACACTGCTTCCATGGTACCCTCTTTCCACTCTACAAGATGTCACAAAGTAGAGAAAACATGTTACTCTTTTTTTTTTTTTTTGAGTCTGGTTTATTTTTCTTAACATGATAATCTCTAGTTCCCTGTTTCCCTGACAACAATATGACTTCGCTCTTTCTCTTCTTCGATACTTACAACAGGGTTTACAGGGTCACACTAGTAGTGATTCTCCAGTTTCCAGTTTCACACCTGCTGGCATTAAAGGTTTGCACCACCACACCTGGTCTCAACTGACATCTCAGCATGCCCACAGGTGGGGACAGCATGGCAGGACAGGGATCGAATCTCAGCCACCACTATGCTCTGCCTAAACTGGTGCTTGAGTCTGCTGAGCTATCAGGCTCTGTTTTTCCTGCATATTCATCAGCACTTATTTTTTTGTATTCATTTTGTTTATGTATTTAGTGCAGGGTCTACAGGGTCTCACTACACAGATCAGACTCGTAGTGATCCTC
>NDGN011485734.1:0-18705 GCA_002564285.1 Tympanoctomys barrerae
TATATATATATATATATATATATATATATATATAATTTTAAGGAAAGGTCTACAGGGTGTTCAGGGTCTCACTACTAGATTGGACTCATAGTAATCCATCTTTTTGCAGCCTCCCAAGAGCTGGGATTACAGGGGCACATCACCACATCACTCAATTGCAGTCTCAGCGAACTATGGGGGCAGGCCTGGCACAGCAGACCCAGGGATCAAACCCCAGGCCCCTGTACCTGCTTGCAAGCTCTTTAATCCACTAAGCTCTTTGGCTGGCTCTAACTAGTTAAACTATACTTAACACAAATCATTCTCAAATACTTCCAAAAGAATTGAAAAGTAGTGAGAGAATACTTTCTAACTCATTTTATAAGACCAATATCACACTGATATCAAAGACACTGCAATAATATAAAACCATAGGTTAATATCCCCAAGGAAAATTGATATGAAAATCCTCAACAAATCCCAGCAGAACAAATTTAAACATACCTTAGAAAAATACATTATGGTGAAGTGGGATTTACTCTTAAGAAGCAGAACAGATCAACATACAAAAACCAACTAATGTTATGCACTATATTACCAAACAAAGGATAAAAAAAATCTCACGATCATATAAAATAGATGCAGAAAATTCACATCACAAAACTCAATCTCCTTTCATGATAAAGATTTTAACAAATTAGGCATAGAATGAAAACATCCAATATGGTAAAGGCAATGCATGGTAAAATCATGGTCCTTTTTGCCCTTCGCAAAGGTATACAGAAGGCTGGTGACATGCATGGTAAAAAGAGATTTTACTGATAGACAAGGAATGTAGAAAAGAAGAGTTTTTGTCGAACAGGGTATTCTGCAATGGAAGAAAGGGTGTGAGTTTCCAAGACACAAAGGTGCTAGCAGGAGAAATTATTATAAGACCTAATATTGTTCAAATATTCCTCCTACTTAAAGATATCTAAAGATTCAGTGCAATCCCTATAAAAACTTATAGCAATTTTTGCAGAAATAGAAAAAAATACTAAATTCACATGGGACTACATAACACCCCAAAGAACCAACAAATATTATTTGCAAAGAAAAATAAAGTCATAGGTCTTACATTGCCAGATTTCAAAACATACTACAGCACAGTAATCAAAACAATACTGGCCTAAATATCGTCATATAGGACAATGGAACATAATAACCATCCCACAATTAAATTCACATACACACAGTCAACTTATTGTCTATGACAATGGAAAGAATACAACATAGGTTAAAAGATATTTTCAACAAATGATGTTTGGAAAACTAAATATACACATAAAAAGCAATGAAAGTATCCTTATGTTAAATCGAACAAAAAAATCAACTCAAAATAAATTCAGGACTTAAATATAAGACCTGAAACTACAAAATTTTGCAAAGAAAATATAAAGGCAATGCTTCACGCAATTGAGCTTGATAATATTTCTTTAGATAGGACACAAAAATCACACAGTCAAGAGAGCCCATATATAGTTTTAAAGCTTTCATACAGCAATCATCAGAGAGAAAGACAACCTCTGGAATGAAAGAAAATACTTACACATAATATGTCTTATAAGGTTTAATTTCAAAATATGCAAGGAGTCCCTGTGACTCAGTAGCAAAATCAAATAAACAAAAACCATAAGTAACCTGACCAACCACTCAGACAAGAGCTAGAATGGATATTTCCCTATGGAACACATAAAATAGCTAAGAAGTATGAGAAGAAGTCCTTAATATCACTAAGCACTAGGCAAATGAAAAGTAAAAACACAACAGGATATTGCCTCACACCTTAGGATGTCTACTATGAAAAACAGAGACAGTAAGTAATGCTGAGAATGAATGTGGAATCCTTGTACACTATTGAGAAAGCAAAATGATGCAGCCCCCATAGAGAACAGTATGGAGGCGCCTTAAAATTTAAAATGGAACTATTATGTGACTCATAGTCCCCTGTTTAGACTTTCCCAAAGGAATCGAAATCACATTACTGAATAAGAAACTGCATTCCCATGTTCATTGCACCACTGTTCACAACTGAACTGTCCATCAGTGGACAGACAGAGCAACAAAACTTGATGTATACATAAAAATGGGTTATTATTTGCTGATCAACTCAAGGAAATTCTGTCATCTGCTACAACTGAGACAAAAATTGAGGAAATTATGTTAAGTGAAATAAGGACAAAACAGCATGATATGACTTATAAAATATATCTGAAATAGTCAACTCCTCAAGGCACAGAATGATGATTACCAGAGATTGAAAAGGATGGGGGAAATAGGGAGTCTCTATTCAATGATGCTGTGGTTTAAATTAAAAATGGTCTCCAGAGCCTCATGTGTTTTTAGGTGAATGGGTTATAAGGAAAAATCCAAAATTGTATTACATCCCATAAACAGCAGCAGGATAAACTTAAATGATCATCTCAATAAATACAATCTTTTGGCAAAATCCAACTTCCTTTCATGATCAAACAATAGATTTGAAGAAAATAGGTATAGAGGGATTTTACCTCTGTCAGATAAAATACATTTATGACTTACTGTCAATACCATGTTAAATAGGGGAAGTAGAAAATTTTCCTTCTAAAATCAGCAACAAAGAAAGGATGTCCACTAACACCACTAGTGTTTAACATAGTCCTGAAAACAGCCAGAGCAATCAGGCAAGAGAAATAATTAAAAAGAATATATATAGAAAAGGACACATTCAAACTATCATTGTTCTCTTTTTGTTTCATTTTGTTCATTGGTACATTTTAGATATACATAATGATCACATTCATCATAAGGAATCTATACCTGTACATGATATATCTTGCTTGTACTGTTTTTCCTATTCCCTTCCTCTCCCTTCAACCGCTCTTCCCCTTTTTATTTATAAAAAACTTTGCTTCTATTTTTCTTTCTATTCTCTTTTATTGTATCTTCTTTCCTTTCTCCCTCCCCTCTTCCTTGTTCCACTTCCCATTTTCTTTTCATTTCCCAATATCTATTACATGTTTTGGACCTTATTCATACTTTTTTCTCACACGAGAGAAACAATGTGGCATTCAAATATGTGTGTCCAATTTATTTCACTTAATAGTATGCTCCCAAAGCATATTCATTCAGCTGGAAATATGCAAAGTTTATCCTTCTTCGGGGCAAAGCATTACTCCATTATATATTAAACAAAAATGCATCTTCTTTATCCATTCATTGGCAGATGGGCATTTGGGCAATTTCCAAGATTTATCTACTACAAACCATGCCACTATAAACACGGGTGTATATATAACCTGGTGGTATGATACATTTACTTCTGTGCAGAAGGTACCAAGAAGAGGAAATCTCGGGTCAAATGGAATACTTAATCCTAGTTTTTAGAAGAATCTGCCACAGTGTTTGCTCTCATCAACTCTCGCCAACAGCAAAGTGTTTCTTTTTCCCATCAATTCCACCAGGATTTGTTATTGGCTGATTTCTTGGTAATAGGCATTCTTTCAGAGGTGAGATGGAATCTCAGCATTGCTTTAATATGCATTTCTCAAATGATTAGTAATGTTGAACACTTTTAATATATTTATTTTCCATTTATACTTTTCCATATGAAAAGTGTCTACTCATTCTACATGCCCATTTTTGGATTGGGTCTTTAAATTTGGGGGGAGGGGTCTGATATTTTCAGTTCTTTATCCTAGGTAGTAGTTTTTATCTTAGGAATAGCTAGCAAAATTTTATTTCCCTCTGTAGGAAAATATTTTTCCAAACTGTAGGTTTGTCTCTTTACTCTGCTGGTGATTTGTTTTGTTGTGAAAAACTTTCTTTATTGGGTGAGCTTCTAGTTGTTGATTCTTTGTGATATTTCTGTGATTAAAGTTTCTTCATAAAGTCTTTGCCTGCACCAGTGTCTTCAAGAGTTTTACCTATTCTGTCTTTCATCAGATTTAGTGTTTCTGTTTTAATTTATATTTTTGATTTATTTGACTTTAGTTTAGTTTTTGGTAAAAGATATGGATCTAGTTTTAACCTTCAGCATAAGGAAAAACAGTTTTTTCCAGCTTCATTTATTAAAGAGTCTATCTTTCTTCTAGGGAAGGTGTTCAGCTGCTTTATCAAAGATAAGGTGGCTGTGTGTGTTTAGAGTTATTTCTGCATCTTCTAATCTGTTTTATTGATCCTTGGAGTGGTTCTTTGATAGTATCATGCTGTTTTATCACAAGATGATAACACAGTGATAACACTGAAAATCAACAAATGGAATCATTTTGATTTTAAAAGTTGCACAGCAAAAGAAACAACCAACAGAGTGAAGGACAATCTACAGAATTGGAAAACTTCATCAGCTATTTCTTGGACAGAGGGCTAACATCTGGAATAGATGAAGAACTGAAAAAAGTTAGGCTCCTTCAAATAAAAAGCCCAGAGCTGGGGAGATAGCTTGGCAGTATAAGCACCTAAATGTCAAGTGGAAGGCCCTGAGTTTGATCCCTGGTACTACATGCCATGCCAGTCCCAGAATGGGCCATCGTGGTACACTCTTGTAATCCCAATACTAGGGAGGCTGAGACATAAGGATCACTCTGATTCTGAACTGTAGCAAGATCCTATATCAAAAATAAAAAAGTACAATTAAGAGGCCCAACCAAGAACATATAATGGCATACTACTACTTTTCTATAAAGAATGACAGATTTGTAGGAATATGGATGCACCTGGATGATATGTTGAGTGACATAAACCAGACACACACACTCATAAATGGTATTTCTCATTTGAGTGAGACAAAGGACAACAAAGAGAATATGTAATGATGGATAGATGGGGACAAGGGGATGGATCTCTTGCCATAAGGAAATGGTCCAAGGGGAAGAGCACCAGAGACGAAGAGGAGGGGAACGAGAAACAAAAAGAATGATGCTACACCAGGCATAGGAACCTAATAACTTCAATTAATGTAAACATCATATGACATAACATGAGATGAGATTAATAATATCAACAAAAATGAAAAATGGGACCGGGAAATGAGAGGAAGAGGGTAGGAGGTGGAAGGAAGAAAAAGGATTTTTTTTAAAAAAAAGTTATGTGTATATATATGTAACCATTCTCCATGATGACTATAAACTGCATGAATTGCACACACGTACTAACAAATTTTTTAAAGGCAAGTAGAAATGAATAGACACTTCTCAGAAGAAGAACAAAGAGTCAAAAAATTCACAAAAAAATATTTAACATTGCTGGCCATTAGCGAAATGCAAAATAAGACTACACTGAGACACCATCTTACCCCAGAAAGAGTGACCATCTTCAAAGATTTAAATCTAAAAGACAATCAATGCCTGTGGAGATATGGGGAAATGAAACTCTTCTACATTGTTGAGGGGAATGTAAACTAATACCAGGACTATGGAAATCAACATGCAGACTGCTAAAAGAATATCTGAAAACAGAAATTCCATTTAACATAGCTATTCCCCTTCAAGGTTTCTTCCCAACAGAATTAGAGTATTGATGTCTCAAGGGTCCATGCAGACCCGTGCTTACAATTCATAATAGCTGGACCTTGGAAACAGTGTATAGGTCCACCAAGAGATGAATGGATAAAGACAATAACATATTTATAAATAATGGAGTTCTACACTGCCTTAAAGATAAATGATGCATTTGTAGACAAAGGGATGCAACTTGAGAATATACTATAAAATGAAATAAGAAGATACACAAGCTTAAATATTGTATGATTTCACTTATATGAGAAGAGAGAGAGACAGAGGGAGAGAAATAGAGACAGAGAAAAAGATAGAAGATGATAAATAGGAAGTAGGGAGAAGTTCAAATAATTCTTCAAATTATTCCATCACTTAAAAAATATTTTAAGACATATGCTACTTTGTTTCATTTATACTTCTAATTTCCCTTTGTTCTTTGAAAGATTTTCTCTTTCTTTATTTGCTTCTTCTTTGTAAGAGAGTGCCTTTTTTGACTATGACTTACATTATAAGTAAAATTTGGCCATTATTTTAAATGTTACAAACTGGATAGCTAGTGTCTGTTTATTTTGTTATGAGATTTTAGTTTTTCATAAAAGGAATAAAAGTGTTCTATTTTCTTTATTAATTTCTACTTAAATATTTTTTAAAAACTTCTAGACATAAATTTGTAGCAGAAATATCTAACTTTCTCTAATAACATATTTCCCTCCCCCCATACTATATTCATCTGCTGAAGTTCTCTGTGTAGGGTCAGGTAGAAGCTGGTTTAGTAAATGGGGTTTTCTGGGTAGGTAAAGCATAAAAGACTAAGCTGAGTGTTGCAGCCATCTCCAGGAGCACTTCTCTAATGTAGGACCAACGACTATGTCCTAAAAGGAAGACATAGGAGGACACCAAGAGGTAAGGAAGAGTATTCAAAGCATTGCATCCTGTATGCTTCCTTTTGAGGAGGATCTTTGCATTCTCCTGACCACTTTTTAGGGCTAATTTTGCAGTAAGGATGCTGTGACCTTCTCAGGCTTCCGTATGGCAAGTGGGGTGTGTAGCCTAAGACACAGAGGTCTGTCCCCATTTACCCATCAGGACTCCATCAAGTATGTCTTCCTTTTCACCACTGAATGTGCTGGAGCAAGTCTCCAGAAACGCTGAGCAGAAGGTGATCAGCACCCAGCATAGCCCATGTTCTTTCCTGAAATATGCTGCAGGTACACTGAGGAACCAAATTATCATTATAATACTCAGGCTCTGGACTGGGTATTGATTGAGGATAATCATGACTACTTCATAAAAATCAACTCACAGGAAGAGATCTATGTGGGACAAGGATTTAAGATAGAGTATTGTAAGAGCTGTCCACTCCCTGGATCTGTAATGAATTACAAGAACACAACAAGAGTACATTTAACAAATTCTTGGGCCATCTGCTCCAGTACCTGGCCTCCGGAGGTGACTAATCCTGGATGCCTCTCAAGAGCGTTTAACCATCTTCTCCTTTCCCTCTCTTCCTGCCCTATCTCCCTTTCTTAATAGAGCATAATAAAAGCATATGGTGCTGTGGAAAGCTTTTGGCAGCAGAATTCTATCTGTACCATGGTAGATTTTTTCCCCTCACTTTTTTCTTCCTTCTGGAATATCTAATTTATATGCTTTTGTATTCCTCAGTTTTCTGAGGCTAATTGTAACCCTACACAGGAGAAATAAAGGAAAACAAGGTGTGCTTCTGGAGTATGGTAAATAATATTATCTGTATTTAAGAGTTCCTTGAAGGGCCCAGGAGATGGCTCAGTAGAATCCCCAGTTCAAAAAAAAAGTTCCTTGAATTACCACTATAATCTTTGGTTTTCAAAAATTAATGCTTGTGAGTGACACAGATTCTCACTGATGATAAATTTTTTAGAAGATGATGCTCATTTCTTTAAGTAAAAAGAATGAATAATGTGTTGTGGGGTGTGTGTGTGTGTGTGTGTGTGTGTGTGTGCATTAACTTTTTTGAAGGGTCAGATCACATCAATTATTATGTGCTCGAATATACTAGAGCCCTTAGAAATTATCTTACATATGTCAGATTATTTGAAACTATTTACATGGTCCCATACTACTTGATTGGGAAAATAAATATCTTGTTTTTATTTCTACTCTACACTTGCATCCATGAATGATTAGGTAGCTCCACTAGAGGTGTACTTGCTGAAAAAACTAAGACACTTCCTGAAAAATTTATCCTTAAGAGAAACCAGGAACACAAACAACTACATATTTGCATGCCCACACATACAAATGCACTCAACCATATGTACCCACATACGGCTGCATACACAGAACCAGCTAACATCAAGAATGCAGAGTACAGAACAAAATCTGTGCCACATATTATCCTCTGCTATCTCTTGTAAACTTATACCTGAGTCCCATGGGCAAAGGATGACAATAGAAGACTCCATACAAACCAAGCCAAAGGCTAGACATGCTACAGTAGCGCTAGTCTAGTACTTGTGGCTTCAATGGCACAGAGGAGTTACTGGAAGTTGGGTCAGCAGCTTCCATGATATAGGATTTAGCTCTGAGGGCCTTTGAACCTTAGATGTGAACATTCTTCACGTTTTGGCCTCTGAAGCCCAAGTGCAGACTCTTGTACAACTACCAGTGGCAGTGACATGTGGGCATAAAACTGTGAAAGCACAGTTCATCTATACATCAAAGGAGCAAAAGTGACGTCTCCCCAAAATGTCCCCAACACAGAAAGGAAGGGAAGTGTCAGAGACCGTGTGGTAAGACAAAGGACTGGCTTATCAATCTAGTCCAAGGAACTGGCCTATATATCACCCTTAAGAAGCCACCCAGAGACTTTTAGAACTATTTAGAAACCCATTAAGAAATTTGAAACGAATTAAAACTGACAACTATTACGACTCTAATTTTATTTTGGAGCCAGTAGGGTATAGGAGACACTACCTTTTGTGCCAATGTGTCTTCAATTGTTAATCTTCCTTCACAAATATTTCCTACTATTACTGTTGATGCATGGCACTCTGTATGCTTCCTCTTCTCTGTGATTTATCTTTTCTACATGAGTGTGGTTATAATTAAATAAGAGAAAATAAACTCTAAGTAAAAGTGTGGAAAATTTTCAAATGCAAAAAGTGCATGAGCCTTAGTGTATAAACACTGTATTATCCATTTTAGCAATTTGAGATGTCTGTGGTCTGTTGTAACTATTTTAGGATATTTATTGTGTCAGACTATTTAAAATTCAAACAAGTGAGTTATAACCACACTTATACATATTTCTACACGTGTCAACTATGCAGTAAATGCAGGAAGTGCGTCTTACAGACAGAAATGAGATTGATCATTTTCTCTCTGTCAGAAACTAATTTTACAAGAAAAGAAACCAATTCTACTGTTTACTTTCTCTTTTGATAGTATTCTGATGCTGATTAGTACATTTTTCATTCACAATGACACTTTTATTTGCGAGAAATATTTAGAAGCTCTGGCATATAGATTAAGGAAATTAACCTGCAGTTCATCCATTTATCAAAAGTAGCTGGGCTTTTGCACAATAAGGAATGAAACCAAGTGGACCAAGAAACAAAATAAGGATGCTTCCCAAATTGGCATTAGCGTCCATTAGCATCACCAGATGGGCTAACTTTAAGTGCTGCTGATGGCCAATATCAATGAGAAGCAGAACTTTAAGGAAAGGAAGGGAAACATTTTAAATTTATCTCAATGACCCAATTTGAACACTTAAGTGGCATTAAATAACATTTATTGCTGAAGGTGAATGATGAACTATAATGTCAGTTATAAGAGATGTTCCTAGCTCAGGCCATTAGTGCTGAGTCAAATATGGGGTATGGCTTTAAACCTGATGGCACCTTTGAACACTCATGGGTAGAACAGATAGCCCGATAGAGAAGGACCTGTGTACTTATTTAAATTTGACCTTGACCTTCACATAAAGTTTCCTTACAGAGGTAACCAAAGTCATGTTTCTAGAATTTCAGATGCACATATAAATTACCTAGGAATCTTGTTAAAATGTAAACTGTGATTAAGTACATCTGAGAGGTAGGATCTGAAATTCTGAATTTCTTCTACATGTACAAGAATGCTACATGTACAAGAATTGCTACCCTGGATCAACTTCAAGCAGAAAAAAGCTTTGAGAATTATTGGTAGGCTATGTGAAAAGTCATGCTTTGTAAATGTCAAGATGCATGTCACTTTACACTGACTGACAATAGGTCATGATTCAATTTAAATTTTTAAGAAAAATTCCAAGTAGAACAAACTATGTTTCAGAAATCCTTCAGGGCAGAGTGAGGAGAAGGAAAGGATAGGGAAAGGGTACTCCTTAGGTACTAAATTATAGTTAACTAAAAGGAAAAACTTATGTTCTACTGCACATAGGGCAGTAGTGGTGAACCTCTGGCATGAGTGCATGGTGGGCATGCAGAGCCCCCTCTCTTAGCAGGCCAGTCAAGTTGTCTCAGTGTCACCTGAGCAGCCAAACATTGGCTATCAGTGCACACAGGAGCACTGCACATGCTCGGAAGCCACTCAGACTCTAACAGCCTCACCATCACTGCACAGGGTGACTGCAAGCACTGATAATGTATTGTATGTTTTAGAAGAATAAAAAGGAAAGGGTTCAGGAGTTTTCACCATGAAAAATGATAAATGTTTGAGAAGACAAGTTTAATCCAACTTGGTCATTACACAATGTTTAAATTTATTGAAATACCCGATAAATATGCACAAATTTGCTGTTATAAATTAAAAATTTTTTAAAAGTTAAAAATCCCAAGTAGTCTTCAATTTTTCATTTCTTCGCAAAAGCTAAACAAAACTGGGAACTGGAAAAGCAACACAAAATTCATACTACAGAATTTTGCTGTGCAAAATTAACTTGTGTAACACTACCCTGAACTAAAAAAAAAATATGAAAATCACCCTTTTTTTCAGAAGTTTGCACAGTTAGACATACTCCTGGGAAAAGCCTATAGATTGCCTCATCCCAATTAGAACAGGAATATTAAATTACAAATGAGAAGAACTGGCTTCAGGCACATTGGAAACAAGTGATGCCTGGCAGGAACGAAATCAAAACTAACAGGGACAGAAAGTGTGGCTCAGTGGGACAGCACTTTCCTCACATGGACAGGGGCCCAAGCTTGACCCTCAGCGTGAGAAATAATTCAGCAAAACTATAGAAAATAGTTGTATAAATGTCCTCACTTTCCTGGGTTCTTTTTCATTGATGCTGAAATTTTCTAAAGAAAAACAAAAAAGGAATTCCATAGGTATAATCTTTGAACGATAAAGCATTTCTGTGCTTATCGAAAGTACAATCAACAATGAAACATCCACTCTCTGAGGTTCCATCCCCCAACGCCTTGGCTAATTTCCCATTATTATATGGTCAGTTTACTACACTATGTGTAAAGGAGTTTCGTCACATACCAGAAAATGCATAACAGACCCCACTATGAAGAAAACCTTCCCAGTCTTAGGTTTTGTGCAGAATGACTCGCTGTCACAGACCCAGATTATCAACCTCACTTGTTTCCATGATAGGTCTCTTTAACAGTTCTGGAGCCAGCACAACTACAGCACTGGAACCCTGCTTCAGAGAAGCCAAATAACCACCAGACTCACCTTCACCTAAATTTAATACTTTGTCTCTTTCTTTCTGTCTGTTTCACTTCTCTTGCCTATTTGTGGTGAGAGCATGCATGAGTCATAAGCCCAAAATGCCGTGGTTATACAGATATGCATGAATGAAAATTCAGTGTGGTTCTATTACAGAGAGAAACAAATGATACAAGACAAAAAACTGAGTAGCTACCAATCTGTTCTGGCAGTATCATTCTTTTGAATTATAAATTAAAAGTAAAATTACTGATACCAAGTACTGACCAAGTCTTTAGCCCAGTCAATAGCAAATCATGAAGCCATTTAGATGCAAAATATTGAATTGAATATTATTGAATTTGAAAATATTCAAGAAGCAGACATGATAAATATTTAATAATGTCAAAACTGCATACATGGTAGAGACTATCACACATGCAGACTGTTCTTTGCTGTAGTCCTGAGTAATTTGGGCCAGCTGCCCCCAAGTAGGTGGCCTCATGATTAAGCAGCTCTTCACTTTTCACTTTTTACCTAAGAAATCATGAAGCTTTGAGGATAACTGAACAGTAGTTCCCTTTCATAGAAACACTTGTGTGGTGCAGCAGGCGTGATTTTAGATGGTGGAGATAATTGCTTAATTCAAGCTGCAGCGACTGGCCAAGTAAACATGTAGCAGCCAGGAAGCTATTAGTGTGATTTTAAGGCAATTATTCCATTAGTGTTTAATAGTCTCCAATTAGTCTTCTCTGACTATCAAAGTTTGAATGTGTGTTTTTCCACCAAAAATTCTCAGCTTTAAATAATTCAGAAAAGCACCAAACTGGTTTTTAATCCTGGTTGCATATACTGTATGTGGATCTACCAAATTTCCTCTCAAGAATCATGGAGGTATAAAAGAAGACAGCTTTGGTGATGGATGGTGTGTGTGTGTGTGTGTGTGTGTGTGTGTGTGTCTGTGTCTGTGTGTGTGTGTCTGTGTGTCTGTGTGTCTGTGTGTGTTTCTCAGAAGTATTGAAGTGAAAATGGGAGACTTTGTAGGGGATCCACTTTGGATATTTTAGTCACAGGAGTCTGGAAAGCAATAGAAATTTCCACGGCATCTCAATGCCATCATCTTTACGTCTTTACTCAAAGATTCCCAGAATTTCAAAATCTCTTGGAAACCCCAAGTTTCCATATGTCTCCATGGGAGAAAGGAAAAGTTCTTGTAGTTCTTTGACTTCTCACCCTGGTCACTGCCTGTGCAGCAGCATCATACACGAACCTTAAAGCTTTCCCTCCAAAATTCACAGTAGATCTTCTGTAAAGTCCAGTTTAGAGATTAGGTTATTAAACTAATTGCAGGTCCCTCTAGCTATGTTGAGCTATCCTTTCCTTCATCTGTGAAATGAAGACAGAAGTGCACTTCATGGGTTTTTGGGAGAATATGGGTCAGAATGTATTAACAGGACGTTGAAAGGTGATACAATCCAGAAATGTAAGGTAGACCCCCCCCCCCTCAAAGCTAGCCATGCTGATTTAGGTTTTTAACTTCCCTGAAGGTCTCCAGTCACCTATCAGAAAACTGACAGCCCATACTTTCTCTGTGTACACAGACGTGCCAATGAGAAGGTCACTGGTTTTTAAACCATGTAAAAAATGAAGGAAGAAAATGGACAGGAGTCTGTGGAAGTGCCAGTGGCATCTTGCCAACGAAGTTGTGTACTTTCTATCATCTCCTTCAGCTCCTTCAAAAGAGCAATTCTCAAGCTCAGCCAGGTAGCAGAGTAAGTACAGAGTGGAGGGGCTGTGTTGTTCTTCCCTTTGGGGGTCTCTGGGCCCTTGTGAAGTTACCTAGTGCAGAAGGGCAGAAGGAGACAACCCTTTTGGGAAAGGTGCTCATAGGGAGGCCTGCGCTAGCCATCGTGGCCTAATATCCACTTCACTAGCCACCATTGACTTAAGGTATTCATCAATTCCAGCACTGTTCCTTGAGATTTTCAGGAATAGGAGGGTTTTGGGGTTTTTTTTGTTTTTTGGTGGGGGGATTGAGGGTCTTTGGGGAGTTCTTTTTCTTCCTCATTCTGTTTTTCCTCAGTAACTGAAACAGGGCACTGGGTGGACCAGAACAAGAGGAGAGAGGCTGATTTTAGTAAGCTAGCTCTGCTCTGGATGGAAAGTGGACTACCCATTAGCAGTTTGCCCTCCAACCTGGTCTTGGAAGGATCAGGTGGGAGCTCCTTCAGCCCAGGTGCACAGCTTCATTGGTAAGGAGTGCAACCCTGTTTCTACCTGTCATCCTTGCAGATTGTCCTGAAAGGACCCTCCCTCCTGTAGAGCAGAGCTAGAGCTTGCTGCGCACTCCTGCTCCAGAAAACTGCCCAGTCCTCGGGTCCAAGTCTCCTTCTCTCCTTCGCCATGCTGAAGCCTCTTGATAACCTCGCATCTTCCTCATGGAGTCCCCTGATTCTTCCTTCTAGGATGTCTGGACCTCAGCTCAATCACCTTTCCCCCACCATGTGCTCAGTCACCCGACTCCAGCGTCGCTGATCACGCAGGTTCCTTTCCTCCCTTTCTGTCCCGAGCAGCAAACGCAGAGTCCGGAACGATTCGCCTTCCTGACCCGGCCGCCCAAGGCTGCCCACACGCACTTGGACAGAACTCCATACCGTGGCCCCTCGGCCTGGCCCTGGAGTCCGCGCGACCGGGAAGCGCCCGCCTTGGCTCCTTGCCCCTCATCTTGGCGTCAAGGGCAGCGGTCTAGCAGCCGCACGTCCCTGAACTTTCCTCACTCTTCCGAAAGCGCTTTGTCTCTTTTAAGGAGACTGGGGACAGACACGAGTTTCTATCCGATAAACTACCAAATGTGCTCAATTCTATGCCGGGAACGCTCTCCCAGATCCCTGCGGAAGCCGAGACTCGGGACACGAGCTCCAGCCACCGCGCACTGTCACCCCTGATCAGGAGCCCGAGCCCCACTCCTCTCCGGGGACTGTGGCGAGACCGCGGGAGGGGCACCAGCATCAGTCCTGGAGCCCCGTTTCTTCCTTGCCCCAGCCCTACACTCTCAGACAGCTCGCTTCTAAAGACCCCTGGAAAGCAGTCACCTTGACTCCAGGCGCCACCATCCCCGGAGGTTTGGAAATGCCGGGAAGCCCAGGGTGGCTGGGCACGCTTGAGCTCGGCCCTTGACCCCCGCGCCCCCAGGGGGGTCCCTCCCGCTGCCGTGACAAGTTCCACTCGGGGTCAGGGAAAGCAGGGCGGGGCGGCCGGAGCGGGCAGCAGCCTCCGCGCGCCTCGCCTACCTGGGATGGCCAGATTGGTGAGGGGCATGCTGTGGATGCTCTCGGGCAGCGCTGCCATCCAGTCGGCCAGCTGCAGCTCGTTCCTCCCCTGAGATGAGGCCATCGTGCAGGTCGGCTGCTGCGCGCGGGTCCCGCTCCTCGCAGGCTGGCAGGCTGGCAAGCTGCTGCCGCTAATCCAATGTTTGCTCCAGCCCCGGCTGGAGTTTACACTCCGCTCTGCGCCACACCCACAGGATGGCGCAGACACATGCTAATTTTAATAATTATTCAAAACACCCCGTGCTCCCCTAGTGCCTCCGACAGACTCCACCGGAGCTTTTGTTCCTGACGTCCGCGCTCCAGTGTCTCTGCCTTCCCTCCCTTCCCCCTCTCTCCTCCAGCCTTAACCCTCCTAGGTGTCTCTGCCTTTCCTTGCCATTCTGCAGCTTTCTTCCGCTTCTTATTCCTAATCTTTCATTTTTGAAAACTTGATTCACCAAGCTGCTTTTTCTATGCTCTCGATCTGTCTTTTGACATGACTTCCCGGTCCTATTTGCATAAAAGGCCTCTGGAGACTGAACCTGAAATCCTAGTAGACTTTAGGATGTTCCTGCCTCCTGAGAAGCAGACTTGCACACTGGCTTTTAAGACTTTCTGTGCCTACCAGAGAGGGCTCTTTTTTATAAGTCCGCAAACAACAGGTTATGCCTTTTCTCCCCTGGCGCTCACAGCCCTGCTTATACAAAATGGTGATCTTCATTCACCACTTTGCCTAATTTTTGAAATAGCTAATCGATGTGGTGCCAGAGACAGGCAGTAGATTCTAGGTGATTCTAATTAAGCCCGGTGTCCTGCTCCATTGCTTTCATAGTAAAGAAGCACTGAACCACATCAGGGAAAATCCATGTCTGTGGAGAAAGCTGTCTATGTCTTCTGGTTTAATAGGTCAAAGCCTAATGATGGAAGAAAACCACCACGTCTCCCAGTGACACGCTATAATTGTCAACAGCATTTGGTGGAATATATTTGACACAACTCAAAGACTGAATTTTCTTTCTTTGGCAGACTAGAAAGCTGAAATCACTCACGGGACTTCCAAAGGACTATGTGGGTCCACCTGTTCTCCAGTGAGAAAGAGGACCCAGAGCAAGTCTTACAAATGTGATAAAGCTAGCAGTGGTCTGAACTGAATACATTAGATGAACTGAAATTGTGCTGGGCCTTTACAGCCTGGAGAATGGAATTGCATTCTTTCAGACAGTGGTGTGTAGATTATTCTTTTCCTTAAAGAAATGCTATGAAGTTGGAGGAATAATAAACAAAGGTAAGAGATAGAGCTGTGAAACCTAAAAATAATCACATCAGTTCACCAAAACCTTTTAGCTTTGGGGCTGGGGAGATGACTCAGTGGAATAAGCACTTCCCTGACAAGCACAAGGGCCTGAGTTCAATGCCTGGTTCCACCAAATAAAAAAGAAAGAAAAAGAAAATTATATTTTTTAAACATTTAGAACATCCTTATTTTGTATAATATGCTCTGAAACCAAAAGATATTTACCATCAACGAGGGACATTCTAGGAAGGACAGAAGAGAGATGATGCCTTATCCCTTGGATCAAGTTGTATATTCTCTTCATAGAATCAATTCATAGATTTGAGGACAAAATAGGGCTATCTTTAGGGATGAGAATGGGATGTATAGGATTTTCTTTTTCTTTTTTTTGAACTGGAGATTGAACTCAGGCCCTTGCACTTGCCAGGGAAGTGCTTATTCCACTGAGTCATCTCCCTGGCCATAGGATTTTTTTTCTCCAAGTAAATCTTAATTTTCATGCTAACACAGCAGACCCCATTTGTCCTTTTAATTAGAATGAGAATTTTCCTCAGTCGATGAGTCTTAGTCAATGGTCTTATAATCACCACCTTTCTGGCTAATGCTGGTGCTCTCAGGGTACTGTTATACAGCAAAATATAAAGCTGGGAGTTAGCTACTCTGGCTCTGAGTAAGTTAAACAAATCCTCCTATCTCTGTCTGCCCCAATTCTCTCCATTGTACAATGATGTTAATAACGCCAAGATTTGTGGTGAAACTTCCAGAAGAAAATGTTTGTTGAAATAACAGGTTATATGTATCTTCACTTCTCTTGAACTTTTTAAGATAGTCTTGCCTTTTAAAGTATTGTTTTTCAAGAGAGTGAAATAATTACTGAATCTGGGAAATATTTTTAATATGATTCATTTAAGATCATACCCTCTTAAATGTACTAAGCTTAGTTGCCCCAAAAAGTTTGTAAAACACGTTTTTAAAAAATTATATCACCTTCAATACTGAGGACAGTTTCCTTTGTAAATAATTGTGTACTATCTTTTGATAAAGGACATAATCCCTTCTTTTTACCTTGTTTGAATTTAAGGATTTCAATACATTAGTATAAATCATTTTAATGTATGGAATATATATTAGCATAAATCATTACCTTTTTTTGCAAGCTATTCTTTAGGATAGACTTGGAACCTACAAGTTCCAAATTGCTTTCCTGGCTTTGTAGTCAGTATTTTGGGAATATGTTATACCCCAATTTCCCCAGATTTCTGTCACCATGGCTGATACCATTTACTATCATAACATTAAGAAAATAGGTAATTTATCTGGGCTTTAGTTTGGCCACTCTATCAATTAGGCTTCTCTAGTGAAATAGTATCAGCAATATATATATATATATATATATATATACATTTTATATATATACATTATATATACATTTTATGAATTGGCTCAGATAATTGTAAGTGATTTTGAGTCTAAGATCTGGAGGACAGGCTAGTAAACTGGGAACTGAGGAAGAATTTCTGCATTATAATCCAGAGTTAAAAATTGCTTTTTTAAAGAAAGCTTAAGTGTTTATTTTTCTAAAGCTTCCAATTGGTTGTATAAAACTTACTTATATCATAATAGGTAATCTGCTTTGTTCAATGTAAATAATTGTAAATGTCAAGTCAATCTCATCCACAAACATCTTTGTAGTAACATCTAGTGCTTGACCAATCAATTGGACACTATAGTCTAGTCAAGTTGCCACAATATTAACACACATCCTAGCAAAGTAAATAAGTTGCTGAAAATCAGTAAGTCCTTTTTGGACACTATTATTATGTAATTTTTTTCCTTTATGATTATTTCTCATACAAACAGCTGCTATAACTAGAAGGAGAAGAAACATAAATATTTTCCTTAGATTTTTAATCCACGTAGACAACTTAAGATATACATCAACAATTTCATCCCCACAACTCAAAATATACTAACATTTTTAATTATGATATTCATAGTAGTTTACTTCTAACATCTATTTACACCATAAATGAAGGAAAAAAATATTAATTTATTATAGGGCATCCATGCACATGAACATAACTTGTTCATGTGATCCTGCGTTGCCTGTCAAACTCATGCCATGCTGAATATATGAACTCCTAAAAATCTAGTGCTCTTTACTATGCATTTTCTTTTTTATTATATCCAACTGTTTTTAATTATTGAACATCTGTTTTATTTTTAACTCAATTAATGCTGAATTATACTCTAAAAACCAAGAATTCCTACAAGTTAGAAAATAGGACACATTTTTGTTGAATAGTATTTTAAGAGAAACTGTGCTTGAAACATTTCAGCCACATTAGATTTTAAATTATTTGTGTTTAGAAACATACACTAACAAAATCAAATTGAAAGAACATATAATAGGCAAAAGAGAATCTTTGTAAAATTGCCTATTAATAACCATTTTTTTACTATTCTGTATAACTTCTACTTTATTGTATTATTTGTATGTACAGTAGAAAACAACTAATAACCCTCTCTTCCTTCTACTATTTTAACTCTTCAACTCTTCAGAGTTTTCTGTCTTACTTCTCTTGAACTCCCTTATATATACACCTAATATGCCCCAAATAAGATAATTAAAGTTCATGAATACAATCTAGTGTTTGAAATATACAGAACACACAGAAACTAAAGGCCTTCATTCATATACAGGTTTTCCTAGGTATGTGTTGTATATTTCTTAGTTATGACTACTTGTACTCCAGGGTAGAGTTGGAGAATACTATGAAGATGCTATGTAGCATAAATGAACTAAAAAATTTAAGCTTATCAAGACAGGAAATCTTGGTTTTGCCAACATAATTGGCTTGGGAGCCACCCAGGGGCTTAGTGGAGAAATTTTCTCCTTATGTTCAAATTATCTTGTTTTACTCTTAGTACTTCTTTGCTATCATGAAAACTTTTTCTTAGTTCTATTGTT
>NDGN011485737.1:0-10604 GCA_002564285.1 Tympanoctomys barrerae
AGAAGAAGAAGAAGAAGAAGAAGAAGAAGAAGAAGAAGAAGAAGAAGAAGAAGAAAATAAATATAATCAATGATCAAGGACAGGTAATAAAATCTACATTTTATATATAGATTAAAAGAAGTAAATTAGATATAAAGTAAGCATAAAGAAGTAAATTAGATTCTGTACATAAATTCTAGATTTAAAATGATGAATAAAAATTATGCAAATCCTAATCTGGGAAATGAAAATCTGGTTTACCATTCAAAAGTTATCTCAAATCGTATACAGAGTGTTATATAGTTTAAAGAAAGAACAGAACTGCAAGAAAGTTATTAAGCTCAAATTGCAGTTCTATTGTTAAGAGCTGTATACTTATGGACAAAATACTATATGTTTCAGATATTGTGTATGAGAAAGATCCAAAGAAATGAAAAATTGTGAAATTTTCTCAGTATTTATGAAATTGGACCACACTATCTCGTACCACTTATTAGCAAGTAACTTAAAAATGAATAACTCAGATGGTGCCCTTTGCTGTAGATGGGGTAATTTGAGCAATGAAACTAATGACTACAGTTGATTCAGTCAAATCATATATATAAAAATTCATTTTCACCATGAATAGTTAACTAGGCCACAGACACCATAATTGTAATATTGGCAAAGGAAAATAACTAAAAAATTATCTTATATATTTTAATAACATTTCAAAATAACAAAATGGCCCTAGTTGAAAGGAGATTTTTTTTTCCAGACATTCATTTAACTATTATGGAAATAATTACAATTCAGAAATTTAGAATCAGTAATGTCAAACAGATACTGGGTGTGGCTGCACATGCCTATAATCCCATCGATTGGGAGGCTGAAAACAAAAGGATCACTATAAAACCAAACTGCATAATGTGACTCTGTACCAAATACATAATCAATGTATCAAGCAAGTAAATTATCTTTCCATGGAGCAGTTTTATAAAATGGTTATAGAAAAGTTTGAACATCAAATAATTAGACTTAATATTGCTATGAGACAATTTTATATGATGTGACAAAATATGAAATATTTATAATACAAATCATAAAGAGTTGGGTATAGAAAAATATTCAAACAAAAATCTAACAAAGCTTTAGAATTAACTTTTTATTCTTTATCACAATATCAGTAAAATTTCAAGTTACATAACATCAAAATACAACTCACACACAAATTCATCTAAATTATTAAGATAACTTATTTGGTAACTATTGAAAAATTTTAACATTAGCTACTTATATGTAAAATTGTATCAATGTATTGTTTTTACTTCTCTTATTGCCATTCATAAAAGACATAAACTATTAAATCAGAACCCAGGGCAGATGCTGAGTGTCTGAAAAAAGAAAATCATGAGATCAAGCCCAGCCTAGGCAGCTTAGTGACTGAGTAAATTCTAATCTCAAAAATAATAGAAGTAGGGCTGTGAATTTAGCTGAGTGTAATAATCCCAGGGTCAATATCCAGTACTTAAAACAATAGCAAAATGAAAGGATTTTTCACCTAATATCTGTCTGGCACACACACAGACACACACAACAGACACACACACACACACACACACACACAACTAATAAATACTGACTTATCATATATCTAAAATACTTACCTTTGACTAATCTGGGTAAAAGCCTTATCAGACCTGGAGCTCTCAGTCTGCTTTACCTCTTTAAAAAATGTTATAACAAAAATACATTGTGAAAGAAATTTTGTACATTTCCTCATTATATATTTTACATGCAGCTAAAGAAAATTTCTCTTCATTTCACATAGGTCAGGCAAATCAAATTTTAAATACTCTTGTCATTTTCTATTGATGACGCCCAATTTTACCTTTTACATAAATATAGACAAGAAACACATAGTTAATCCATAAAAAGGATGGCAACATGTTTGTGGAAAAAGAAATGCCACAACTGCAAGCAAGTTTTTGAAAAAAAAGTACAGGATAAAGTTAATATGAGGAATCCTTAAACTTAGATTAAATTAAAAATAAAAAGCCAAAACAAAACCTGGAGCAAAATGAAATGAAAATTCATTGTAATATAATTTTCTATCTCCTGGATTTTCCATCATGAGAGATAGTAGTACCAATATTTTTAGTATCATAAAAGCTGCTTTATAGATAAAGTTTAAGGCTATTTTATAGAGAATTATCATTTCAAACAGTGCTATCACCTAGGAGCCAAGTGAATGCTATAGTGGATGCAAGTTTCTCCACAAAAATTTAGAAAGCAGAAAGATGATAACAAATGTAAAAAAAACCTGAGAACTTCAATGGAAGTCCTAGGATGAGTTCTTCAGCAGAGGCTGCAGAAATTGGTGCTGAGATAGAAGTAGACAGTATATTTGGAGCTGGAATAATGGAATTTGCACTAGTTATATGCTGATTCACAAAAAAAAAAAAGTAATTGAGGGGCCAGGGAGATGGCTCAGTAGAATAAGCGTTTGCCTGGAAAATGGGAGGGCCGGGGTTCAATCCCCAGTTCCACCAAAAAATAAATAAATAAATAAAATTGAAATTAATGACCTCACATTACAAAAGCAAAGTGACTTTTACTACCCAAATACTACCTGCCCATTCATCTTTCCTAGTCAGTGAAGAGAGGCTATTTTTTCTATATCTTTTGAAAACTACATTTTGTCAAAATATCTGCATTTTTCATAGCAAATACACAACTTATCAATGCTATGAAAGAGAAAAGAATTAACAATGTTCTCCATATAATCATGGTCTTATAAAGAAGGGATTGGTAGATCAGCGAGCACACAGAGGCTAAAGGGAGATGATCTCAATAGTACGAGAAGTATCAACTTTAAAAAAAAATCTTTTTGAAATTGGGTCTTGATATACCGCTAACACCTCAGCTGGCCTTGAATTTGGGATCTATTGGCCTCAGCCTACCAGAGATCAGTTGGAAATCCTGTTATCTCTTCAGAAATGGAATATATTTGTTTTAATTAGGGTGGTATCTCAAATTTTCAGTCTTTGCAAGAAGTCTTGTATGTCAACTCAAGTACATTATAATATGGTATAAGTGTTCTCAGTGTCCTAAATAATTGCAGTCATTTGAACTCCTAGTATATTTTTATTATTCCATGTATAACTTGTATCCCTAACATCAAGATAAATGAGAGTGCTTTAGAAGATAATGTCAGGCAAATGACAGAATCACTGATTCATTCTCTCCAATTTAGTACTAATTCCAAATAGTGTGTATAGGTATCAATGTATAAGGCATAGGGGTCGAGAATTGCTATGAAGTTAGGATCTAGGATACCCAGTGTAAAACTTCCTATAAGTTATTTTAAGATAAGTTTATTAGGGCTGGCAAGATAACTCATTGGACTAAATGACTGCTTAGGGAAACACTGACCAGGGTTTGATTTCTAGCACTACACGCTGTGCCAGCCTGTCCGTGGACTTTTTGAGCTGGCCATAGAGTCTGAGCACGGAGGTGAATGCCTAGATTCCCTGCACTGGGGAGGCTTAAAACTGGAGGATCACTACAGTCCAAACTGCATAGTGAGACCCTGTACAAAATACATAAAATTAAAAAAAATTTTTTTTGGTTTAATTAAACCAAACACACACATACAATTTACACATAAGTTATAAATGTACTACAATATAAATGAATTATATGATATATTTATCATCTAAGATTTTTCAGATTTCAAGTAATATTGTGACCAGTAATTCTATTAGTAGATTGTTTTCGGATTTTTTGAAATGAATTTGCTTGTTGCAGGGTCTTACTAAGCAGCTCAGCCTCATAGATAGATATCAGATGATATAAAGTTTCTCTGATGCTTCTAAAAGGAAACAAGTGTAGAAAGAATGAGATAATTGGGGAATATCATATGTGGTGATTGAGACTGGGCGTGGTGGCAGACGCTTATAAACCCAGTGCTTCTGAGGCTGAAACAGGAGGATCACTAAGCGTCAGAGCTATGCAGTGAGACGTCATCCACAGGGCGTCACGCTAACACGATGGTACTAAGAAAGCGCTTCCAATCATCAACAGTTGCCATGAAGGCTCTCACTTGGTTACCTGGGGATGTGCCAACAAATTGCAGTACACCTACTTAGCAAACAGGATTTATGATGAGTGACAATATGGTCAAGCTCTTGGTGAGAGCTCCTTATAAGGTTATGTCTTCACATGTTCTGTTCAAGCGCAAAATGAAACACTCTCATATTTTTTCTGATTTTCATGGGCATCGGCTGCATCACATTGGATCTACTCTCCCCACCTCATCTAAACCTAATAACTTTGCAAAGGAATTCAGATTGATCACCTGAACTGGGAGGAAGGTACGGCCACAGACTTCAAGGAATATTACAATCGATACATAGTAGCGAGGCTCTAACTCACTCATTTGTCTATACCACCGATCTACAGAAGAGAAAACTATTCCTTTTTAAGTTTAGGCCTGCAATTTTAGAGTAATTACATATTTTGTTTATTGATTCAATCACGAAAATCTCATAATAGCCAAGGCAGCTTAACTTTAACAGTTATAAGAGTATTATTTTGATTGATTTAAAACATTTGTACTTCGGGTTTTGATATCAAGATATCAGCAGCTTCCGGAACTTCGAGGAAGAATGATAGAAATGCTACCTGTGATAATTAAAGTGTAATTATTAGATCATTTCTGAGACTAATCTGACTCCTGTAACAAAACAAAACAAAACAAAACAAAACAAAAAACAGTAAGTGGTGATTCATACAGATTTATTTTATGAAATTATGGAGACTGATTTCTTACATTTTCACGCACTGGCAGATTGGATGACTTATTGTGATATGTTACATAATTTGATGACAAAGCCTTCTGATTATGTCCTCAGTAGGGAAGACATGAACTAACTTTTTGGAGTCTTTCATAAGGACTCTTACTTATGAAAGGTCTGATCTATTTCTTTTCTTTTCCTTTTTTATGAGCAGAATATATTTATTGAGGGAAAGAAAGCTCCTTTCCAGAGAGGGACAGGAGGGGGGAAACAAGTGATTGGTCCCTGGGGAGGGGTCTGGTTTAGATTAAGAATCTTCCCCAAATACCGAGGCATTTGAAAGTTGACTGGATCGTAGGGCGCTGTGCTCACCAGTGGCATCACCTACTGCTGAGCTCCAGCATTATGCATACGGGGAAAAGCTGGCGTGGCAAAGAAGACCTGGGCCAGAGGTGGGGGCTGCAGCGCCCTCCAGGACTCCTCCTTTCTCTGTTTGCTGGACGCCATGACAAGAGTAGCTTTGCCTTTTGTAGTTTCCTCCACTGTACTATCTGTGTGTGTTTATGTAGGACAGGGTCTGAAACTACCTTTGCTCTTTCAGGTTTCTGGTGTAGTCTATTGCTTCTCTCTGAGAGATAAAGGAACTGTCTGAAACAACCATCAAGGTCTAATCACCTCTCAAAATCTCCCATCTCCTAGTGTGTACCATTAATTTGTGGGTTAAGATTTTAACATATGAATTTTGGTGGAGTACAAGCAGTCAGACCATAGCAGACTTCAAATTAATGAAACATAAAAGAAGGAAGAACAGTACATTGTTGTATTTATTAAGTGAGAAAATATACCATACCCTTAAGGAACAGAACCTTTAAATTTGTAAGCTGTAGACTGCTAACATTTCAATAAAATATGAGTGTATGTTTCTTGCTGATGTAGCATTTAAGGAAGGAAACCATGTGGAATCAGCTCTTTTATTTCTTTCACTGCAAAAAGAGTTTTTCCTTCAGAATCAAGGCTTTATGGCTTCATAAAATTTGATATACAGAGAACATGTGAATGAAACTAATATCAGAAATATGATGGGCAGGATAATGTGACAAATGCTAAATATTTCTAAATTTGCTGCCCCTAACATCCTGGAGAGCTGAAAACCAACTCTTCAGTTAGTTTTCTATTAGCTTTCTCTAAGGTGTTCTGCATACAAAGAAAGGAAAATATCTGCAGCATCTGGTTAACTCATTCCCTCCTTTTTTAGGGTCATTTATAAGAAATTGGAAGACAAGAGGGAACATGTTGATAATTGTGATCACAATATAATTCTCCATGACTAGCCAAATAGCTCAGCGGATTAAAGTGTCTGCTTAGATTCAGGGGCTCAGAATTCTATTCTCAGGCCTGCTGTGCCGGCCCAGTCCCCAGGGCACACTGAGATGGCGATGGTGATTGAGACTGGGGGTGGTGGCACATACCTATAATCCCAGCACTTGGGAGGCTGTAAACAGGAGGACCACTGCAGGTCCAATCTACACAGTGAGACCCTGTACATCCCATCCTAAATTACATATACATTTCCTCCTATTTGCCATTTTAGTTATATTTTTATATTGTTATTGTTGTTGCTTTTGTTATGTTGACCTTTTTGAAAAGGGTCTCACTACACAGTCCAGGCTGGCCCTCAACTCATTTGTTAGCCCAGGCTGCTCTTGAACTTGCAGTGTTCCTCCTTTCTCTGTCTCCTGAGGCCTGGGATTATAGGCATAAACTACCACACCCAGCTCAGGTGGAATTTTGAATGGTAACTTCATCTTTACCAATTATACACACAAAAATATCAAAGAAAAAATTACAGAAAACTTTTCTACTTGTATTTTGCAAATTATCTACAGCTAGGCAAGAGATCTGGTTATCAAAAGTGGATTGATATGTAATATATAGCATTTGCCAAGAGCCATAGAGCTAAAGTGTGGCTATAATTTGTGATGTTCTATGCAGCTCTCCAGTTTATTTGAAGGACTCACTATGAGTCCAATCTATGTAGTGAGACCCTGTAGACCCTGTAGACCCTGTACTAAATACATAAAACAACAGTAACAGGTGGCTACGAGGAAGCATAATTAGCAAGAGATAAGACTAACAATTTTTTGAAAGCCTTACTAAAATTTGTCAGATAATAGGCAATCTAAAACCAAATATCAGATAAAGAATGTTACTTTCTTAGTAGTTATTCAGAGTACAAGATCTTGGCATGACATTGTGTTCAAACAATATTACCACAAGCTTTATTTTCAATAAACGAAGAGAAAC
Organism: Tympanoctomys barrerae; assembly: GCA_002564285.1. Classification (NCBI taxonomy): domain Eukaryota; kingdom Metazoa; phylum Chordata; class Mammalia; order Rodentia; family Octodontidae; genus Tympanoctomys; species Tympanoctomys barrerae. Next base: position 7,062 of record NDGN011485737.1, read on the forward strand.
TACCTAAATAAATATCTTAACTATCTTTTATATAAATATACATTTTTTTTCTTTTTCTCTTCCCTTTTCCCCCTTTTCCCATCTCAGTCTGATCTTTGCTTTTGAACACTTTCTTCTCAATTCACGGTATCTGTTTAGCATTTTGGACCTAATTTATTTATGATGTGTTAATTGTGGCTCTTCTAATTTGATTTGAAGCTGTTTTATTATTATTCTCACTTTTTAAAATAAAAAAAAAGAGTGTAACTTTCTTTCCAAGGCTTGTTATACTAGATACATCAAATTCTTTATCATTTAACAGAAATTAAAAGATATAGTAATAGAAGCTGGGGAGGTAGCTTAGCGGTAAGCACCTGCCTGGCAAGCATGAGGACTCAGCCTTAATCCTAGGTATCACATGCTGCACCTGCCCTGGAGTCCTAGGAGTGCTGTGCTGGCCACAAAGACTAGGAGTGTTGGCACACACCCAAAATCCCAACGATAGTGAAGCTGAGCCAGGAGAATCTCTATGAGTTTGAGCTGTGTAGCGAGACCCTGACCAAATAAATAAATAAATAAATAAATAAATAAATAAATAAAGGAAAAGAATTTTAAAAGGCACAACACAAAACAATGATAGTGTTTATAATTGATTCTGTTGTTTTGACTAGCTCTCAAACTGTGTCTATTTTCTCTTTTTTTTTTTTTCTTTTTATGTGTTTGTTACAGAGTCTCACTATGCAGCCTGGGTTCATAGTTATCCTCCTGTTTTCAGCCTCTCTAGTGCTAGGATTACAGGTATGTACCACCATATCCAGTCTCAGTGGCCTGCTCAGTGTGCCTGGGGATGTGGCCAGCACGACATGAGTGTCTACTTTCGTACGGAGTTACTAAAGGAAAGAAAATAATTCTAAAACAAAGTCACTTTCTAAGGTCTTCCAATGCCAGAAAAGCCCCTAGTTTGGCCTGAAAAGCATGGTAGTTGTTCAATTCCTACAATAAACCCCAGGCTCCAAACCTGTACCAGGGGGAACATGGCCATGAAAGCAATGCAGGCTCATCCTTCTGATGTCCCTACTGAAGACATCAAGGAGGGAAATACAGAACACAATGCAACAGCAAGTCCAGCAGATAACGAAAACCAGTTCTACTCTGACAACTTGTTCTACTCTGAGGCCAGAAAACATTTGAAATGTTCTGTCTAATAGTATTTTATTATTCCTATTGAGAATGAAGTATTGGGATTTTCCTTCCTTTTGTTGGCTTAATAAAAACTTTCATTCAGACTACTCAGTTTTGCAACATGGATATTGATTATAATGTATTAAGATTGGCTTTTATTAAATTATATATTAATGAACCACAGATAGCTACACTCAAACACATGGAGAGGTCTACTTATAACTCAAACAATTTAGAATTGAGTTACTTCATCTTTAGGAGGGTTAAGTTTATGAAACAACAATGTCTCCTTGCATATTGAAGTAGAAGATGCAGAGTGTGGTTACTGCTGTACTATTTTTAATTAGTGTCCCTGAACTTTGAATAGTTATATGATACCAATGCACACCATTGTTTCTCTCCTTGAAACCAAATGTGTCAGTCTGAATTATTTCAAATGGAGTGTGAACAATAATTAATGTTTGACAACATTGTGAGATCTTAAGTCACAGATATAATTATTTTACCCCACTAGCCTTTATTAGCAATAGTGCACTATCTTTATGAAAGAATTAACAATAAGAATATTTTAGATTTAGAGTAAATATTGTACCTGATTGTCCCCCACTTTTAAAAATACGAATGTATGCAAGAGAATAATGACTGATAAGAAGGCAAGAAACTAAAGTAGAGGAGACAATGTTGCAGAGATTTTTATTTCCTTTCCTAATAAATTTGAAGAAAAAAAAAACTGTTTAGAGGCCATTGCTACAAACTATAAAATTCAAAAGACCTACTCTTTAAAATAAAGATCTAGATTTTTAAAGTGTCTGTCATACATTTATATTCATTTATACAGATGAGATACAGCTAATAAAAGTTATGTTTATGGAAAAAACATTTTATATTTTATTTTTTCTTCCTAATGGATTCAAATGAGGAGGGTTTCTTATGACAAAATTATTTTTGGTGCTATAAACTATATATCTGGGAAGTCTGGCATTTCTTACAAAAACAAGTGCATTTTGATGCTTCTTAAAATGTTACCTGTGTAAAAATGGAAAGTGAGAAGTCACTTAAAGTGCATTCTTAAGGGAATTTCAAGTTGAGAGCAAATACAATGAAATATTGCGATGGCTCCGATGGAAGATAAAGTGAAGTGACTGTCACGTCACATGTTTTCACGTAGTGGTGTCAAAAATCTTAATCTTGTGCAAAAGTGTGATATATAGTAAAAACTCTTCAAACTACTTTGTGTATATGTACAGGCAGCTTAAAGTAATTTTCGGTAAAAGCTACATTATTGATAAATTTCCATATCTTAAAAGACTTAATGCTGCTAAATTTGGGGAGCCATTTTAAAAATTTGAAGAGAGCATCAGTTTTATCTCCTCCTTTTCTCTTTTCTCTATTCCCAGGCTCCATATATTGATCACTTACCTTCTTCACAGCGCAGCCGCTATTTCTGTGGATATCCTAATAAATGCATAAGCACCACAGTAGCTATGAGAAGTTCAAATGGAGGACTATCTCTTTCAGAAAACAGGTTAGTGAGCATGGAAATTGTACAAAAATTTTTTTTTCTGTAATATCTGGGCAAATTAAAGTACCCTTACTAGGTTCTTTCTTTAAATACATTCTACCATGCACAAATAATCTATATTAAATATAAGTTAATATGGCCATTAAGAAAATATTATAGAAACTAAAATCAGGATTCTTATATGATCTTGTTGTCCCACTACTAGGAAAATATTCACAGGAAATGAAATTAACATACAGAAATGATGCTAATCTTTTAACTACACTCCCATGTTTATTTCAGTACTGTTAACAAAATCAAAGTACTTGTTACTTGAGGTATTTATTAATAGATGAATAAATACAAGCATTATTTATGCATATTAGAATACTATTGATTGATAAACATGTATACTACAAGAAATTTGCAGAAAAGTATATAGACAGGAGGACATTATGATCAATGATATAAGTAAGGTACAGAAAAACAAACATTGAATATTTTCACACATATGTGAGAACTAAAATAAATATTTCATAGAAGTGGATTAGAATAGAGTTTACTTGAGGCTACATATAGAAAGAATATAGAGAAAAACAATTGCCAAAATAGAATTAGGAGAAATTGCTCTAATAATCTACAGCCTTTTCAGAAGACCATGTTGTTAGAAGAGTTGATTAGACATTTTAACAAGTACTAGAAGAGGGAAAGTCAAAGTTTTCCAACACAAAGTAATAATAAATATTTTAAGGAACTAGAATTATAACTATTCAGAGTTGGTCTTCACATATTTTATACATGTAACAAATTACAGTGATACTGAAGTTAAAGAATTTAATTTTCTCTATAATTTGGGGAAAGATAGCCATACTTGTATTTGT
>NDGN011485738.1:0-10518 GCA_002564285.1 Tympanoctomys barrerae
ATATATATAAATGTTCATCCAAATATATTTATGTATGCATGTATGTGTTTATATGTTTAAGAATAGTAAGAGTACTAAGAAATTGCCTCCAGTAATACCCAACAGAATTATCTCCTCTTATCTTTGAGACTAGAAACCAAACCTATATGATGACTGAAGCTTTGTTACTAGAGAATCTATGCTGGCTGGAAAGAAATGATATGACTCTAGAGATATAATTTCTTAGCAAGGTGCCAATTTACTTCTGAGTGATGTTTACCTTAGGTTCAAGTTGATCATTTAGAAGTGTACAGAACATTTTCTATGTTTCTCCTAAGTGATATTCTTTCAAATATTTTTAAAGAAAACTATAGTCACCTTTACTGATTTCCAGGTTAAACATACCCTGAATTGTCACCTGTTACTTTTTATTCAATATTTTGACCCTTTCTCTATGAATACTTCAGCTCATCAATAAGCAGCATAAAGTATGTTTCTAACAAGAGCACAGTGTGTGTGTGTTCTAAGCCACCTCCATAGACGCTAAGGGTATAATATAATAAATGAGGAATTAAAAATTATTTAGAGCTCAGTCAGGACAAGGAATCCTATTGAATTGCCTCTATGATCTTTAAGGACCTTGATGGATCTGATTCCATTTCCTTCCCCCACTGCTGTCTGAGTTCCTGAGCTCCAAGAACTATCAGAACAGGTTCCTAAATCCTGTAGACCCCTGCTGCAGCCTGAGAAAATTGCACAGGTGATGGCACACTGGGCCCACCTGCTGCCATTCCTCATCTTCCTTTTTACCATGGCCTTTGCTCACCCCATCCTCTCCCTCCACACTAACCATCCAACCCCATGAACTGGCCTTGGACTCTCTTTTGACGTTTTTCCAGGAAGTCTCACTCAGAATCCCTAGATTTCAACTAGCTGTGTCCTTTACTTATCCATCACCATTTTACCTAATGAACCTAATGAACCTAAAAAATCAACACTTTAAAAGTGGTCCAATTAAAGTAAAACTGCTGTGGTCTGATGTGGTGGCACATGCCTGTAATCCCAGCACTTCAAAGGCTGAGGCAGGAAAATCACCATATAGCAAAGGCCAACTGGGCTACAGAATGAGTGCAAGGCCAGGCTGGACTATGTAGTAACACCTTTTCTCAATCAATCAATCAATCAATCAATCAATAAACAAACTGTTGTGAACATATGATCAGACTAAATATTCTCTAATAATATATGAATTATTTTGGCAAAAAATGCTAGTCTATGAGGATCTTTTTTAGGGGGTTGCTGGCTCAGGATGCCTTAAGGGCATGTCTGGTAATGCATGAGGATCAGGGGATCGAACCACAACATCCTGAGGCTGACTGCTTTGTTTAAGCAGGCACTTTAACAACTGAGCTAATAGGCAAACCCCTCAAAATGCTAGTCTAGGTCCATAAATATTGAAACCATAGTAAAAAATCAAAATAAACAAAGTTAAGCTTCACTATGGGACAGGATCAATGGAGAATATACATATGACTATGTAATGACATGTACTAGATAGACTGGCAGGATCAGAAGTGGGAGAGCTCCAACTGGCTATCTGTAGAGTGAGACGCAGAAGAGTCCACAGCGGCCATCTGCACACTGCAGAGCAGAATGTTCCAGTAGGTGCACAGCCCGATAGGGTGAAAGCCATAGAATGAGGCGAATCATGGATGCAGTGCAAAGTGGAAGCCCTGGAAGTTCACTGCACATCTCCCACCCTTGTAGTTTGTGTCTAGTTGTCCCCCAAAAGCCTCATGTACTCACTGGGATGGCTCCTGTAGTTTGTGACTAATTCATGATCCAATGCTGGGCTTCTGGTTTTGGTGCTACACCCACTCTGGGGCAGATAGTCTGAGTACAATATAGGGAGGGGAGAGAGGCTTTCTAGCTGCCAGCAGCTGCTGCTCTTCCCTTTGCTCTTTACTGTTTCCACCTGCCATGAACTGCTGCCCTCTGCCATCTGCCACCCTACTTTGGAGCCAACCAAGTGTGGACTGATGCCTCTACTAACTATGAACTAAATAAACTTTTCCTTCCTTAATTTTGGGTGTTGGGTATTTTGACCTAGCAATGAGAGGAAAGTAACTAAGACAGCTACGGGAGCATGGGTTGAAAGGCTGAAGAGACCGGAGTTTAATGTCCAAAGGCAATGACAAACAGGAGCTCTTGAGAAATAAGGAGGGTCACTTCTAACTCTTTCCTTCTTCATCCGGTTCAAGCTACAAGTCAACAGGGTGGGACTACTTACTTCCAAAGTAGATCTCCCACTTGCTGGCCTACTTGTCAGTCATTCTCAGATGTATCCAGAACTGTGCTTTCCTAAACTTCTAGGCACTTCTCCATCATTTCAGTTAATGGAGCATGATTTACAGTCATATCCTTCAAGAGGATCCAGTGAACTACTCTCTTCAAATAGGCCCTAAAACCTATGTTTTAGGGGACACTCACAACAAAATCCTTAACAGCCAATCTTTCTTTGATAGAGTTTTGCAATCATGCTTTATATTTTAATGGTAAAGAAATAAAGATAAGAAGAACAAAATGAATGATCGCAGGTCAAACTGATGTGATGAATGCAATGAACATTTATTGGTACTTCACTAAAGTATTACTGCTAAGTGGATAGAGCTAAAATTAAGTCATGGCTAATATATTCCTTAGAAATGTGTATTAGAGTGGGCAGTGGGAAAGAGGTAGTCAAAGAGACAGAATAGATGCACGGGGCTGGGGACATAGCTCAGTTGCATAAGCACCTGCCTGGGAAGCGCAAAGTTCCGAGTTCAATCTCCAGTACTGAAAAAAAAAAATTGACACATGATTTCTCTCCCATGTAAAGTCAGTTAGGTACACTCAAGAACCACAGATTTTATAAACTCATAGAATCCTGAGAAAAATGAAGAGGCATTTTATTATTATATTGAGAGTTCCAAAATACTCTGACACTGTAAGAATCTAAAAATGACTGATAATTGTTTGAACAGCAATATAATTATGAGATTGTCTTTATAATAATTCACAACAGTGTAATAATACAGTTTGTAAGATGGAAGCACAAATGCATGCCATATATTTTACATATGTAATTGCTGTTATTCAGACAATAACTGAACCAGAGCTCTACTCAGCCTTATTTCCATAGAGGTGGACATTCATGGATAGTGTTTATTATTACTGTTAACTGAAAATATACCCTACCATACACTGAAATGCCCCAAAGTAAGAATTACCAATTATAGATAAAACAAGTTAATAATATTTGTCCTGATATATTTCCACCAAAATTTTTGTCATATATTTTATGATATATAAATATATAATTGTTTTCATTGTTATTTCAGAGGCAATTTCTGTTACCTGAATTCAGCGGTTTACATGTGATTCTCACACCTTAGTTCCAATATTCAATGAATGGAGACAAAAACTAAAACTGGGCTTTGTCTTGAGGAAGTGATTTTGGATGATATGTTGTAAGTAGAGAGTATGATTGTAACATAATCATGAACAATAAAAATAGCAATAGTTTACTTTCTTATTCAGAACCTTTTAGGATCCTTTCAGTTTATTATATATGACAGGGTCAAGTTTAGCTCTTAAAATATTAGAGCGTCTAGGGCCAGCAAGATAGCTCAGCGGTCTAAAGCTCTGGGCTTAAGCAAATTTACGCAATCATGTGGGGACCACAGTTCAATCCCCAGCACCATATGTTATGCCGCCCAGCCCCCCAGGGTGGGCTGAGCTGGCCACGAAAACAAAAAAGTTCTTTTTTTAAAAAGGAAATTAGTATCTAGATGTAACATTATACCACTCATATCAAAGACACTATTGTTTATCTTTGCAATGCATAAAATTTATTTTTGAGATGCTTACAATTTAAAAAGTGTCTTATGTTCACAACATAAACTTTAAAAGAATAAACCAACGGTATGTCTACAGTATGTGGAGAAATAAACTAAGAGAAGCTTTAATGAATTGCCAAGCCCTAAATTTACAAGGAAGTTAAGGATTCATCTTTATTTTTGCAGAAAACACCTTGAGATCTTCAGGATCCTCCCTGTTACCATAAAAGGCATTATTTGAAGTCAGAAAACTGCAATCATCAGCAAGTAAGCTAAACTCATTGTTGTTAGTAAATTGGAAAAGATAAGAAAGCAAAGTTTATGACTCCAACAGAAACTGATAAAAGAAGGAAATCACTTCCTCTCAACATTGGTAACCAAGGAAAGGAGCAAAAGAAAAGCATTAAAGATCCTCGCAGCTTTAAGATTACAGCTACACTTACCAGCCACTCTATCTCTGCTGATGTCCTGCAGAAGAATTTGACCTTAAGAAGAACCTTTTAGAGATTGTGACAATGATTTATATTCCCTTGTGAGTTTCGCATGAATATTTTCTGTTTTCAGCAAATTAAGGCTGTTTTCAAACATCATCCTGGTCAGAAGATATTATAAATAAAATGTATTTCATTGTAAAATATATTTTGATTCAAATTACATATTAGTCAAGCAGCGCAAGTCTCAAAAGCCCAAACCGTGCAGAGTACTCCTGTATATGGAAACACAGATGTATGGGCACACCTAGATTTTTCCACTGATGTTTCATCACCTTCAAACAGATTCATTCTCTAAAACCATTGTGTTCATTTCACAGAGTGTATGTACTTAACTGTACGTCAAAACTGAAGTTTTCAGCTTTCTCTCTGACATTATGGTCTAAGTGTACAATAGCAGGAAACAAAAATCAATTTCATTTTGGTCTTAAATTCTTGATCCTGAATATCTGACTTAATAGCTGTCAACTGCCAACTATTTCTGTGGCTGATTATATGTTCTCTGAACTGAGCCACTTCAATAATCGGAGTCATGCAACGAAATTCCACTTCCCTAGCCAGGAGTTGGTAATCCTACATCTGCTGAACCTGAGTATTATTTGTTATTAGATTCTCAAGGGCCTCTTACTTGCCTATCACGAACATTGAAGATAAAAAGTAAAATCCTAGGACCTTTTACACATTTGAATTTTAAAAATTAGCCTAAATGTTACTGTATTTCCTAAGCCCATATTTTTTATGTTACCGGCATAAGCAAATATTTACATGAAACTGTAAGTAACTGAAAAAGTAGGCACAAATTAAAATTGAAGTAATAAATAAATACTTTATTTCTTCAATAGTCCAAAGTAGAAAAGGCTGGGGAGACAGCTCAGCAGTATCAGTGCCTGCCTGACAAGCGCAAAGTCCCGAGATCGACCCCTGGTACCACAAAAACAAACAAACAAACAAACAAATAAATATTTTTTAATTAACATTTACAAAGTAGAGACAGCTAGTCAGAAGTTTTTCCAATTAGAACTGTTGTGGAAGTCGGTGTGGCTCAACTGGACTGTTCTGATTTTTGGTTCCTAGGGAGAACATGAAGGCAGAGAGCACTGTTGGGCCAGTACTCGGAAACAAAGCTCAATGCTCCTCTCCTCATTGCTTCTTGATATATTGTTTCAGAGAAAACTTCATGGAGCCTGCTAATCCATTAACAATCCACAGAACCAAAGTGACACTTTTATATATAAAAAAGTGTAGAGTTAATAATACAATAGTAAAACTCCTGTGTCTACTTAAATCTAGCACAAGCATAAAAAATCAGATTGAGAAGATGATGGGTGGGGGGAACAACAGGGAGCCAGAGTTCAGATGATTAGCTAGGAAAGCAGGGTAAGCCCCCTGTGGTGTGACGGAGGCTCAGGTTAGCAATGTCCCTAGATTCAGACATGTCACTTCCAAAAAACAACAGGAGTGTGTTTATCAATGAGAGAACTAAATGGAGAAAAGCAGGTTGCAAACTTGCATAGTACAAATCACATGAAACCAATACGCATCTTTACAAGCCAGAATTCTTTCTAAAATGTATTCCATTTCCAATGGCTGGTGAAGACACACCCTTTGTCCTCAGCACTGCTTCTTTCCTTCTAGGTAGTCTAGCAGCTGTCATATATTTTAGAAATAGTGCTAATAGGGGCAAACACTAGAAAATCTTTAAAGCTTAACAAGAGGAAAACTTTATAGTGTGTGAAGAGAATCCTATTGCATTCATATCTTCATTTTTCCCTTGGTGAATTTTATGTTAGAATGACTGCTGAGATTTTAATACTGACACATTCAGTTTACTCCGACCTAGGAGAGAAAGTGATTAGAGTTCTTAAATAATACACAACATTCTTTACTATGAATATTTTAGATTGTCAAGAAATCGAAGTTGTAGTTTTTGAGTTCTCCAAGGTGTATACTCTAAGCATATTTCCATTTAAATGTGAATATTAAGGACAAACGTGCAAAGAATAAATAATTTCTTATTTTTCTATTATTCTTTTCCTCACTTAGGGTAGTAAGTACACATAAAAGATGTTCTTCAAATATTTTAAACGGTTCCTCACAAAATGCCTATACACTTATAAAAGGAGGAAATTGAACTCAAAGGCTTTGTTTGCTTCAATTATCTGCTAAATATTTCGGTGTGAGACCATCTCCACTAAAGGATGCTACTTTAAATTAAATTCTTTATTAAACAGAAAAATTTTGAATAAGTCCCAGTCAACATTAATCACTAAATCAAAATAATTTTATGTGTCTCTTCATGTAAATGCACATGTACCCAAGATTCCCTGGAGAATGTGTTCTTTTAGTCTGAGTTACTTTAACAAATTATATAATCTAGATAAATTATACACAGCATAATCTTTTTCTTACAATTTCAGAGTACTGCAATTCTAAGATCAAAGCCATACAATTTCAAATTCTGGCTTTGAAGGCCCTATTTTTGGGTCACCAATGGAGTCTTTTTGCTATATTGTTATGTGGAAGAAGGAATCAACCAGCTCTCTGGGACAGTTTTAATAAGGACATTAGTCCTAACTATTACTACCCAGCTTTGGTGAGTCAATCACCTTTCATCATCCCCAACACTATGACTGTGGACATTAGGGTTTTGACCTATATGTTTCTGTAAGTTGAATCCAGCCACAGTGCATGTAATGCTGAACAGTGTACAAGAAAGAGATAAAAAAAAAAAAACACTGCAGAAACTTGCAAGTAACACTTTAGGAGCTCCCAGTCCTTCAAGAATGTGGAATGTGGTCAAAGTGCTAAATTTCATGCTAGTAAAATAATAGGAAAAAGTAAAAGTGGCAAAATATAACTTATGGTAGTGTAGTGCAAAGTATATGTGCTAGAAAATTCGGACTGGTTGGTTGTTGAAATAGGCTTCATGAAGAAGGTAAGATTTGAATTTGCTTAAAGAATGTCTAAGCTATAGAGAAGTTTATTTCAAACAAATCATTTTTAATTTTTTTTTCAAAGCTGTTAGTGTGGGGTAAAAGTGCAAAATCTCAAAGCAGAAACTGATTCAGGAGAATTCCAATGTTGGAACTGAGTGAGTGGAGCCAGTGAAAACTAAGGCTGAATTACCAGGCCATATGCATTTGTTGTTGCGTTCAAGCATATGTGACAGAGACTGGACTGCAGGGGCTTAACCAGAGAGCAGATTATTTTTCCCCACATTCAAGGATTCCAGATGTAGAGCACTGAGGGATAGCACAATGGTAAGTGCAGTACAGCTTTAGATCCAGGATTATGCTCTATTTCTGCTCTGTGAGTCAGATCTTCAGCCCTGCTGTTTGCAACATAACTTTTGCACCACCCCAGAATGTCAGCAGTATAGGGGCAAAGAGAAACCCAGCTTCCTGAAGTCCTCATCTGATGAACTCACCTTTTCCAGTAGCTAAACTCATATCACAGGAGCACTCAGGAAATCATCTTTAGTGTTGTTTTATTTCTAATTGGTCTCACTGGCACACATGCACAGCAGAGAAGAAAGGACAAGGGGAAATTATGTGAGTTGTAGTATCCGTGTGAGATAGGTTCAAAAGTTTCTATAGACAAAAACAAATTGTGAGGCGATAGGAAGCAAAGGACTACAATAAGTTCCTCAATTTGGAGGAGAACTAGAGCTTCCTAAAACTGAGCTTGGCATGAGTGTACACACCACAGAGAGAGACATCATGGAATGAGGGAAGGGAATGGCATGGAACAGTGCTGCCATCTCATATATAATGCAAGGGGGTCTATTTTTGTGGGCTCATAGTAGGAACAGGAAAGCAGTGATGCAGACTGCTCCATGGAAGTAGCAACGGAATACAAAGCCATTTTACATAGATACTATAGGCAAGGGAAAAGTAAAATTGATATTTACATCTGTGAACATTTAAAAAGCATTTACAAAATTAGTTTTCTTACTTTGAAGCTGAAACAGAGCAAAGTTCAAAGATGTGTTCAAAGTTACAAATAAGGAGTGACAGCCCTGACCAAATACAAGTTCCCTTTTCCTACTGGAATACTATTTTAACATGTCACTTCCAAGACTTATTTCATATATATATGCATGCATATGTATATTTTATATCTTACAAATTTAATAACTTTTTTCTATTCTTTGGAGTTACTCAAAACTAAGATTTCAGCATATAGTAAACATTAGGTTATATTTTCTGTTATTCCTTGTTACAAAAAAATTACACTGTAGTTTTGCCATTGTGTTATAAAGATATTACAGAAAATTACATTTCTAGCCTGCAGAAACAAAATCTAAATAAGCTAAGATGTGTAGGCTCCTCATAAAAGATTAGAAAGTGAAGGGAATTACTTTGTACTAACGTAGATTTAAGAACTTTTCATTTGATGTTTGTTGTACAAAGTTCCTGTAAGCAAATACATTCTTACACAGGACTAAAACAAGGCATGATATTGGCTTTTATAGAAAGAGCAACTCACTCTTAAAGTATTTACTAAAGTTTTATTTGTGTTCTTCAGCTCAATAGGGTTCTTTCTAGCTTAAAATACCACAGACCTACTAACCCCAATGAGAGATTGCATTTTACAATGAGACATCTTGTTTGCTATCTAGGGTTTTTCTCCTACACAATGTGACTAATCGAGTAGAAGCAACCAGTTTTCTCTCTCCCACGTATGTCTATAGCTATCTCATAGTCATCAAAGCCAAATCCTGCTACACCCCATTTTATTTGGGATTTTCTTTCTTCCTGAGACTAAATCAATTAATTGGAGGGAATACAAATACATTTGTTGTTTGGTTTTTTGACTTTTTTTTTCAGAACTGGGGATTGAACTCAGACCCTTGCTCTTGCCAGGGAAGCGCTTATCCCACTGAGCCATCTCCCTGGCCTGATACATTAAATTAGTGAGCACATTTGCTCTTTCCTTACTTTCATTTCTGGAATTGCGCATTATAAAAATTATACACTGACATGAACATAGTACATTCCCAATGAGAACGGTATTTTTTCAAATGTATCATTTACTATCAAGGCTGTGCATGGATTAAAACGTATAACACTTAGACAGAGTGGAGAAATAATAGAAATACATGCTGAAGAAAGGAAGAGGCTCCTGGAGAGGCTAAGATCAAGAAAGGAAGGATCCAGCCCACTGATTTGTACAACCATGTTTATAGCAATTTTTCATCCCTGCCCCTCAGGGGAAGTCATGAAGCTTCTCTCTAGCACTCTCCAGCCATCCTTGTATTCTAGTCTAGGCGGGCCCCTCTACAAGGCACTGAGCCTCCTGTGCTGCCCCGTGGGCTCTATCAAAGTAGACATTCACTTTGGCATTCCAGTGAAAATAAAAATAGCATATTTTAGATTGTGGTATAAATTTTTTGAACCATAAGCTTATTTCTCCAATTGTGTATCAGTGATAAGGATCATGTTTTACTTTGCATTTTTAAAGTTCAAGTTTTAAGTGTGCATGCGAAATAAAAGGCTGAGCACAAGTTGTACGAATGATTAAAGAGTTTGGTGAATAAGTCTTCAAAGTAATAAGATTGAGATATTTGAAACAAATTAGCTTACAGAAAAGATATTTAGCTATAATTTATTTATCATCTTAAATTGTGTAAATGCCTAGTAAGGAGGAAATGATCACCAGATGTTCTTGAAAGAACAAGATTAAATTATCTTTAAGTGCAGCCAGGGAGATCCAAGACAGACAGCTTCAGACAGTAAGGGAAGTTCAAGAACAGACTATGAAAGGAAATCTCGTAGCGTCTGCTATGTACTAGATTCTGTTTAGGAACTTGTAAGTTTGAGATCCCTCCTGCCTGATATCATTGTAACTGCTTGTGTCCAAAAACAAGTACAAGTTCTTGGGTAATGATTAACTAGAAATGAATTTAGAATAAGACAATCAGAAGGAAGGGAATGTAATGGATTTGAAAACAATAATAATGATTTCATATTTTGTTCTAGGAAACAGTAAGAGTTGAATTGAAATCTTGCTGAGTTCATCTCTGAAAACTTCATTTATTTGTTATAAGATCATTTCAAGTTTTTCTAGCCATGAACATGAGAGAAATTTGATAGATGAGCTCCAGACACTTACCCAAATCAACAGTCTTCAAACTTGACAATACATAATATGGACTCTTTCAATTGAGC
>NDGN011485746.1:0-16644 GCA_002564285.1 Tympanoctomys barrerae
GGCTCAGTAGAACAAGCGCTTGCCTGGCAAGTGCAAGGGCCTGAGTTCAATCCCTGGTTCCGCCAAAAAAAAAAAGTAATTTTTCCTTACATTTTGGGCAGATTGTGAAGTTACTTAGGGACTCATCCAATTAATTAAAAACAAAAGTCAGTTTCTTAAAAAAGCTACTCAGGAAGCTGGTATATTGTGAATAAATACACAAAATCATTACATGATATAATATTATAAAAATTATTCATATACATTAACACCATGGAACCTTTCAAATACCATAATACTTAAGAGTCGCTGCATTTTCATGGATAATTAACCAACTTTTAGAGCCAACTGTGTCACTGTATTTGTCCTAATATTATAGTAAAAACTTTAATAGATGGTAAATTACCAAATAAAAATAACAAATCAAACATTAGTATTATATGCCACATTAGTATTATCATTAGCAGATTCAGGATACATTATGCTTAGCTCATAAGTAATTTGTAAAAAAAAATTCGAAGATGTGTATTAAATACTAATGTCTATAATCTTACTGACTAGTTATATTTTTCTAGGCCAGTGCAGATTATTTAAAAAGCATCAATTCTTTGGAACTCTCCAGTAGAATCAATAACACTACTTATGATGCTGGAACTCTAGAGATTTTGCATAACTTGTGCAGCATGATGCATAATGAAAGTCAGAGTTGGGCTCTGGATTCTGATTCTCCTGATACCAAAGCACACTTTTAACCACCACTCTTTTTTCTGTTCTACAGATCACCTTCCAACTTCAAAGAACAAGATAATAGGTACATTTCTCACAAGTAGGGGCTACGGATTAGCTACTTTCTTTAGCAGCTAACTTAACATCTGGAAATATACATAAATATATCCCCAAATGTGTAAGAAATAACCATATAAGGGAATGAAAAGACAAAGAATATTTGAGAGAACTCAGTATACATTGATTACTGTCTCTCCATTAATTAAGGCTTTATTGAACAAACTTTTTCCTTTGTAATAATTTTTATAATCAGGATTTAGAATATACTGTGAGAACCCTGATGACCATGATTCAGCTATACCTGGTTTGGGATAAATCATGGGTGTGTGAATATTTTATAGGTTTCAGGCAATTCTGACATAGAGCCAGAACTTGATATAAAAATTAGTTTATTGGAGACTATGGTTTTTTAGAGATCCTTATCTTAAGTGATTAATCTTTAACCACAAGATGCTCTTACATTACAAGCAATCCACCATTATTACATTATGTAGTTTGGTATAATAGTTACAAATATTGATGTACTTAAACTAAGTATTTACTATCCTTATTAATAAAGTTCTTTTAGAATCCTTTTTTTATATAAATGTTTTATTTGGAAAGTCAACAACATGGACTCTTTTAAATATAGTTAATAATAAATAATTACATTTAACCTGAAACAATCTCTTCATTTTATAGGGTGAATAAGGACTTTAACTACTTCTTTATGACTTCTATATTGTCATCTATTTTCCTTCAATCTTCTAGGTCCATGCCTGTTCTCCTTCTTACTCATCACTTGAAAACTTAGTAGCAGATTGCAATGTTATAGTTTTGAATAATATATAACTATGAGATTTTAATTATCTCATTTTATACTTAAAATATGTAAGTAAATTTGGACGAGACTTGTATATTTTCATTTCCCTGAACAATTCTTGAACCAGAAATGAACTTTATTTAACAAAGAAAATATTATGACTATTTTCAATATCTATATAACTAAATTATATATTCTATGACAGTGGTAGCAAACCTATGGCATACTTGTTAGTTATTTTTCTTTTAAGACAAATCATGTTAATGTATAAATTATTTTTTCTAAACTAAAACCTCAGTATTCAGGTTTAATTGCAATGGTGGCACTTTGTGATAAATAGGTTTTAGATTTCAATTTGGGCATTCATTTCTAGAAGGTTCAACCTCACTATTCTGTGGCATTTAATAGAAGATTAGATTAAGCAATTCAAAATGGTTAAACTATCTAGAAAACTTTCCTAAAAGGAGACTATTTTATAAAAACAAATCAAGAAAGAGTCAACTACTCAAAATATTTCCAAGATTGTTAGATAAATTATGGGTAGGGCTTTAAAGGAAGTAATTAAATGAAAAAGTGCAGTGCTTTATATATAATGGGTATGTTACTATGTTATTAAAACTACTACAATGTACAAATAAAACCAGTTAGAATAATATTACAATTTAAAACTCTTTAAGGAATTTATATTATACATAACTGAAATCACACATATTAAGAACAACTTTAAGTGTGCTTAAAAATATGCTCCACGTCTTACAGTGCCATTAAGTTAAAAACAGGGCTGTGTTGGTTCCACGGTGTGGTGTGTGCTTGCTAGGGGACCTCAGGAACCCCCAAGATGACACTGAGGAGCTCACTGTTCACATTCCAACCTCCCTTTCTAGTTGCATCCCTACCTCAAAAAGGATCTGAGCTCATCTGTACAACTGTTTGATTCTAACCCCTGCAAACATCATTTTTCATGCATCAGAATGTGAAGAAACCAGTTGATCTGAGCAAATAGAGATTTTCTAGACAGCAGCTGACTCAGCCCCTTCTGAAGATGTCTTAAGGACAGGACGTGAACAGTTAAGATACCACCAGGAGATTCTAGTTAGTTAGCAAGCTCTTTGATGCAATTCTACTAGTTATTTAAAAATAAGTCAAGTTTCTGTGCTGAAATAAACCCTCTTTGCTGTTTTTATTTTGGTAGATAGAGTCCATGTTGGAAAAAAACAATGTTATTTACCAGTTTGATCAGAGGTCACCACCACTGTAAGCTAGCCGCCAGCTAAAGCTCCTGGACAAAGCTGTATTTTCACTGCCATCTCTTTGTATTCTTGGTCTGGATACATAATATTGACTCACTCACCCTGAATGAATAGGGCTAGAAGAAAGAGCCACGTTGTCCAAGTTCTCAGTGCCCCAGCTGAGACGATAAGAATTCCTTTCTGCCTCCTTGGCTAGACTTGACACCTAAACACAAAGAACACTGGATTTAAGTTTAAAAAAGAACTTTGCTTCAAGTAAAACTATCACAAAATCTATAAAATATCATCACAAAAAGGTGGTATCTCCTGGAAAGAACTTCACTTCAAAATATAAGAGCAAAGAATTTCAAACTAATCTTTCACAATTCATTCCTTTTATAATTCCTGTACTGGGGACTGAACCTGAGGCTTTCGTACAAAGCTCCAACACAGCCCTCTTTACTTTTTGGCCTGAGATAGGTCTTGCTAGTCGCTCATGTGCCAGTCTGCACTTGGACTGGCCAAGACTCCCAGAATGCTGGGATTGCAGACCTGCACCACTGAGACCAGCTTGCATTGCCTTTTAAATTATATTATTAACATCACTTTAATATAATTGCCTTTGGAAAGGATAGGTGTCCATTTCCCTATATCCAATCCATCAAAAGTAATTTTAAAAAATTGTACCTAAAGTAAAAACATCCCAAACTATCTTTTAAGCCTTTTTTAATAGCTAACAATATTAAATATTGAAAGATATATTTTAGCTTGTCCATTCACTTTATACCATAAATACATTCTCTTTTTTTCTATAATAAAAATTTACTTTAAAATACAACTCCCTATATAAAATCTCCACAGATGAATTTAGTACTGCTGAATAAAGAGTACATTCTTTCAGACGAAGTTCTCATTGAAGAACTTAGTGAACCTTTTTCATATTTTAGGAAACCCTCAAGTCTTATCCTAACACAGCCACTGAACGAAAGATTTCATTTATATGAACAGCTTCCTCAGCACATTTCCCACATCAGAACATGCATGAGAGGCTGGAAGGCAAGGAGGTACACACCTGGTGGCTGGGGATGACCATGGCATCGTCCATCATG
Source organism: Tympanoctomys barrerae (assembly GCA_002564285.1). Taxonomy (NCBI): domain Eukaryota; kingdom Metazoa; phylum Chordata; class Mammalia; order Rodentia; family Octodontidae; genus Tympanoctomys; species Tympanoctomys barrerae. The sequence continues at coordinate 3,906 of NDGN011485746.1, forward strand.
GCGCTGTCCCTCAGGTAGGACGCATGGCTCAGGGTGTGAGACCTGTCGGAACTGAAGGACCGAAGGCTGGTGGGGTGGCAGGAAGCCATGGCCATGTACCGAGAGCGGGAGGAGGGTTGGAAGGATGAATGGTGAGCAGAGCAGGGAGTGAGAAAAGCGTGCTATTAGCGAACCGTGCAACCGTCAGGGCACACACGTCTCCTGCCGCCCTACCTCTCCGTCTAGAAGCTAAGCTCACACCTCTTCAGACTGGTTCCTTCCCCTCAATGGCCAGGGCCCAAGGGAATTCAGAAGTTAAAATTTGATACTCCTAATCTGATTCATTTTCTTCCCAAAAATGTTTGCAACCAGCAAGTGCTGTGTACTTACTGTGAGGACAAGAAATTCACACAGCAAATAATTCCAGGATAGAAGGCTTAAGTCCGGGTTCAGTGTCAACCTCCATGCAACTAAGAAACATATCAGTGGGAGAGTCGACAGCTCACAGAGAGAAGGACAAAATGAAAGTGCAGGTTTCCCTTTTACTCATTATTTTCCATTCTGTCTCCTGCCTCTTTCTCTTCCTCTCTGGATGGTGAATGAACCAATGCCAGGGAGCTCCCCTGGAAGCTTGAGATGGATGGGGGCCAGAGACGTGCTTCCTGCAGAAGGGAAGTTCCTCTTGTTTGTCTCTGGTGACTCTGACAATGCTATTATTTCAAAGGAGGACAATGTCCCTTTTGCATGTCCTGTGCGTGCTGACTGAAACACCAAAGAGTGCTGGTTGCCGTGGGGATGAGATGCGACAGCACAAGAAACGGTTTCTAAGCAGCAGCCTGCACACAGCCACGCTTGCCAGAACAAAGCCACACTGCCCGTGGATGCTGACCGGAGTGGAGACCTGCCTTCCGGATAGGACTCAGGCCTCCTCCTAGCCAGTGTTTTACATGTTTTATAAATCTGAAATTCAAAGTTATGGACTGCAAACTCTTACATAACAAATAAAACTTGATCTGCACAATGTAATTTCATTCCTTCTCATTTTCTATAAATGGCAAATAGATTGATACTGTACATTTTATATATACATATTTGCCCAAGATTTAAAGATCTGCATTCCCATTGAGGGGAAAGAGATATGCAATCTTTCATAATACTGGTGGAAGCAAACTTTCATTTGTTTTTAGCTAGAAAATATTTGGCCAGTGAAACACTATAGAATTACACACTAAATAGCAAGTTTATTAGTGAATACTATTTTAACTTTTTAAGTACAGCTAACTCTGTGAGCCTTATACTATAAGCCCTATGAAGCATCACATCTAATTTCAATTGTCCTTGAGGAAATGATCACTTTGGAGATTATTCCCTGTCACCCATGGCCTTCTCTCTCCTATTTTGCAAGTAGATCTAGGAAACTTGATCTTACAGTGTACATGATATGAATCAAAGGAACTGATTTTGTGACCTCCCTAAGTCTGTACTCATACCTTCCTAAGTCAGTACTTACACTAAAATGAGATCTAAATGTAACTTGGAAATTGGTCGTGCAACAGCCCAGACAGAGGCAGGCTGGTGTTTTAGTGCAGTTGTGGTGAACCTAGAACATGTGTGTTATTATGTGTGTATGTGTGATTTTTTAAAAGACAAAAATGTTAGTATATGAGGTGTTTTCTCTAAACTATAACCTCAGTATTCAGTTTTAATTACAGCATTGGCATGTTGAAATGAATGAGTGGTTTCTGAGTTGCAGTTTGGTGCTTGGTCTCTAAGAGGCCTTAGTGAATTCCTCAGCACAGATAGGAGCTCTAGCAACTGCAGGCAGCCCATGTTATGACTGTTTTTATAGTTGTGCACCAGGCTTTTGATAGTGCCCTTCTGCTATAGGCTGTAGCTATAGTGATCAATCTTGACTTGATCTCGAATTCAAGGCTGGGGACAGAGGTTAAATTACTGAGAAAAGGTTCTTTAATCAGCAAAAACTTATCTCAACTGGCAGAATGCATTCTTTTCTTCTTTAGATAGCAAAGATTCACTTGGTTGTGTTCTATACCAGGCAGCACAAGATCAAAAGCTCATACGCTTTTAATTCCTTTATTTTGTTTTGAATTTGGCCAAGGATGGGAAAACTGGAGGAGTCAACCTCCTGAAGTGGTATAGTGTTTATAGGCTCAACCATCTCCCCCAATTTAATGGTTTCCGTTGAGCTTGCATTCTTAATTTTATAATCTCTATATAGCACTTTAGAATTAAGAGATACAGGGCTGGCCAGATAGCTCAGCAGACTAAAGCACCTGCTTAGGTAGAGCACAACAACCAGGGGTTTGATCCCCAGTGTGCTATGCTGGCCCTCCCCTCTGGGGCAGGCTGAGAAGGCAACTGACACTGGGTGCAGTGGCACAGCCTGTAATCCCAGCACTTGAGAGGCTGAAAACAGGAGAATCACTACAAGTGTGAGCTACAGAGTGAGACCCAGCAGACCCTGTACTAAATACATAAAAAAGAGAATTAAGAGATATACATTTAAAGGTGCTTGATGTATATGAATTAATAATATAAAAAAAGCAAGAATCATTCATTCTGTTTAATGACAAGAAATGCCTCCTTATAAGAAGTGGAGGCTCTGTCCTTAGATAAAATTGATTCTCACATGCTGTACTAGATTAGTAGAAACACTGGTCTCAAAGAGTAAATGAAGAGGTTGAATGGGAACAAACTGAATAGTAAAGATACCCCAGTAAACCTACTGATGTGGCTGCTGGCATTGTAAATGTCAAAACTTTGAAAGAAGCTACTAGGTCTTATTTGTCATTCTCATGGAGTGACAAGGACCAGATCAACAGGTCTGTCAGTTCTAGGAATGCGGCAGGAAATAGCCCATTGGGCTGTGAATATACAGTGCCAGTAGCAAAACGTGGGTTTTGAGATCTCTCTACACTATACCAACATCATCTCTAAACTGGCTTTGAACTGGGAAAGTACAGAAATGCTGGTCTTATATTTTCATCTTTCTAAATACCCTAACAGGAAGAAATGCAGAGGGAAGATAAAGTCAAGAAAGACAAAATAACATAGAACCACAGACAAGGGATTGGGGTGGAGAAGGAAAGACTCTAGGATATGAAGGCAAAGAGTGACAGAAATTGGACAGAGAGGGAGGAAAAGTGAATCTGTTTACTATTCTGGAATGCTATCTAGTTATTTAATCAATGTTCATATTTTCTAATATATCTTAAGCCAGAGATGCCAACATCTGACCCAGGGACTTGAATTATTCCAGGCCTTTGTATTGATGATTATTTTCTCCAGAAGAATAATATCTTCACTGTCAATTTGTTTTAATTATATTATTTTATTTAAGTAGTTTTTATAGCATTAAAAAAGAGCAATTAGAAAATATAAACATTTGTGGCAGGATGGCCCATTTTTCAGAGGGCACTTGTTCATTTAGAATATCTATAACAACATCTCCACACAAGTGTCAAGTTTTACTTGATCAGCTAGGGATTCTCAGGTTTAGATGTCAACTGCCTTGTTATGGATTCAGTTTATACTTGTTATATTATGGGGCAATTGCTTCATAAACTATATTAGACAGTATGAAAGTATAAATGCATTGAAAAGTATAATTACTATTTTAGTAAACTGCAGCATTTATATATGTGGAGTTACAAACTCTCTTGAACAAATGAATACCCAAAACTGTCAACGTGTTAATATCAATATATGTAAAAGCTCCTTTAATATGTGGTTCATTGTTATTTAATGTTTGATACTGACTTTTGATAGTACTTTTAGTTTATAAGCAATAATAAAGTGGATAAAATCTAACTGACAAGAAGTTGGTTGTGTTTTTGCTAAGCAGACATTAAATGGTCTGGATCTTTATTCTTCTGCACCTGCATATAGTTTAGGCATCAAAACCTTTCTCCTGTCTTCTCCAACTACACACAGGCTGATCACGGCGAGGGAAGCCAGGCTCCTGCTTCACCCACCACAAGGGGGAGCTGTGATGGTTAAAAATCAGGCCTGTGCAAATAACCGATTTCCATCCTGCTAACAGATACATCTCTTCTCTCTCAAATGTTGTTCAATTCAGTGCAAAGAAGTTCTAATTTGAGAATAAAATCTTAATTCTAGGCTGCAACACCTCCTGTGCACACATGCACGCACGCGCACACACACGTTGAGCAGTGAGCAGGGGAATGTGGGTGTATCCAGGAAGGCCATGTGTTCATGCCATGTCATACCTACCTGGGCATGGTACTATGGAAAGCATACCAAATAAAGAGATAACGAAAAGAAAAATGGTTACCAAAAGGAGGGGGCTTATCTTGAACTGCCTATGCAAAATTTAAAAAACAAAACAAAATGAAGAAAACCATGAAAATGAGATGCAGCCTATAATCATATTTTGGAGGCCATGCATACACCTGGCATTATAGAGATGCAATGTGGAGCAGAGAACCAGCCATGCCTTGTTTGCTTCTTGCTCCTTGTACTTAACTGCTGATGGAGTTCAGTTTAAGTAGAAGTATTAACAAACATCTACCCCTATTTTATAGAACTCATACTCTAAGTCTCTCAACTAAGTTACTTTGAAAGAAAGAAAAGGGGCTGAATCCAGCATTGTTTTTCTTAATAAAAGAAACCACACTGAAAGGGTGTTTGGCTGATAATATGCCTACTTACAAATTATTACAAACACGTGCAAAGCTCTAAACCTTTCCCTTTTTTGAAACTTGGAGATCTTCTGAGCATTTCAGGTTATAAGATCCACATGCAAGAATGAAGTAGCACTTGGCCCTGGTCTTTCCATCTCGGGGGGTGAAGGGGCTCTGCCTTCTATATTCTGATTCCGAGGACCACCCTTTAAGCCATTGAGGCCAAGCAGTCAACTTAACTTTCTTCTTCTTCAACCACCTCATAAAACCCATCACCAAATCTGGTTCTTTTCATCTTCTACGCATGCCTGAACGTTTTCATTGCAAAATTTCTCTCCATGCCTGCCATCAAGGTTAGGGTTGAAGGCCTCTGATAACAATCACAGCTAAGACAACTGCAGTAGCCTCTGAGTGGCTAATACCCTTTAACGTCTCTCCTCTAAAACTCATCCTTTGGCTCAAGACAGTGGGAATGCTCTACCATACAAATACGATTTGTCCTCCTTTGCATGTATACTCGGGGAACGCTTGCCTCCTCTGCTTCTCTCACATACAGTGAGCCTTTGCTCACAGCCTCCTCCTTTCCCTGCCATCATTGCTCATCATTTAGTCTGGATCTGGCCTCCTCTCCTCCTCGAAGCTCCAGCCTCAGGGTCCATCGGCCACTCTGCAGCCATCTTGCCTATGAAGTCAGCAAGCTAATTCATGTCATGCTGTTGTGTCCTGTACTTACCACAAAGCCTGGCACTAAACACACTTAAATACACACTGGATTGTTTTTAAAAAGAGCACAGTTGGTGCTCAAGAGAAAAATTCCAAGAAAAGCTTGTTTTATAAATCAATTATCCATTTAAAATTAATGACTCTTGAAGGTATTTCTTACATTGTAAATATGCAGAAAATTCATAAAGTAGTTTATAATACAGCCAACTTAGAAACTATAAATGTGAGAGTTCTGAATAGCAACAGACATTCCACTACCTGGACAGGCATACGCTCGACCTAAATTGATCCTTTATAATATTATATAAACCTCCCTGGACCTGCAATAACAACAGGGCTCATCCAGATTTTGCCCAGGTTATTTCTGTATCAAAGCTTTTTTGTTAATGAAAAGCCAATTCCAAGGACAGTTTTCTTTTAAATTTGTTTGATTTTAATTACTCTTCATAATACAGCTTTGTTCATAGAAATTATGTCACTAATGAAAAAAAGGGAGATTAAAAGTGTCAAGAACATAAACAAGGCAAAACAGCCTTTTGAATTTGCTTATAGAAAAATGAGGCAGATGATCAGACACATCACATTCAAAGGTTGAGAGCTCTTATTTATCATCTATCTATTTCTGAGTGGTTGTTTAATTTTACTAAATTGTTTAATCTCTCCAGATTTCAGGTTCCTGTTCTAGAAAGTGGATATTTCTCAAAGTCATTACACAACTAAATAAGATAACATGCTAATTCCCCAAAGTGGTGAGGTGCTCATTAAGTGCTCAATAATTGTGTCTACTTTTTTTAACAATCATAAAAAGATATTGCATATATTTCTGGAAGACATTGAGTATAAGCTTTCCATGAATACCTGTCGGATCGTCCTCCCTCCAGGCTATACCGCAGATAATTCATCCCATCCAAGAACTGACTGCTGGGTAGTGAGTCATCGCCCAGTTCCTTGAGATCCTCGGGTCTAAGGTATTCTCCCCCATCGCCTGTCATTGTGTCATCCCCTTCAAAGAATCAGAAGATGGAAAAAGTTATTTGTCGAATGCAGCATCGGCTACAAAGTATATTTGAATTGTGAAATGCATTAGCAAGCAGGCTTGTCAGTGGAACACAGCACACCAGGAGACACAGGACACACGCAGATGTTTGCTGAGTGCTAGGACTTAGACCAAACCAGATCCACCTTCTAGTACCTAAAGAAGAAATAATCACCTGAACTGTTTTAAGAGTTGTTAATTCATTTTATTCATTGTACTTTTATCCTGAGAGTTGGTTAATAGCTTATATTGTTTAACTGAATAATTAGTCCAGTGTGTGGGCGACTTGATTTCTTTGTGTAGTTGCAATAGTCTTATACATATATGCATAGACACAGGATAGATCGGTTATTGTACTGATGATTTCTGCTGGTCTAGTGAAAAGGGAAGTTAATGCTTAACTTTTTATACTCTCTCACCTTTTCAATTTTTTTTTTTGTGGAACCAGGGATTGAACTCAGGCCCTTGCGCTCGCTTGCCAGGGAAGCACATAGTCCACTGAGTCATCTCCCCGGCCCCACACCTTTTTAATTTTTGACCAACACGCTTATATCTGGTAATCTGAACAATTAATTTGAAGACAACAATATGCAATGTAACAGCCATTGTTGAATTTCTATCATTTTGTTTAGTGAAATTATATATTATTTCTAATGGCTTTTTTACTATGTTTTATTCTCTCCAGAAATAAACTACTCATGCAGGGGCAATATGCTAAAAAAATCTACTGCTATGAAGTATTTTAAATGAAATTATAATATTTTATAAGATTAATCAAATGTATGCATCAGGCAAAGAGCACTAGGATGAAGTGAAAAAAAATTCTAAGATGAGAGGCCGGGGAGATGGCTCAGTGGAATAAGCACTTCCCTGGCAAGTGCAAGGGCCTGAGTTCAATCCCTGGTTCCGGAAAAAAAAAAAAAACTAAGATGAATTCCAAGGGCAGCTATACCAACACGCAGGTATAGTCTGATTTGGGAATAATCCTATATTATTTTTCAGAGAGTTAAAGTTAGCATTATATGAGAAGATTAGCCTATGCCTACTTGTGAAAAAGTAATGGGAATGGTTGAATACAGAATTTGTCATCTAATACAGACTCTATGTTATGGATCTCTTGTGCAAGAAGTTAAAAAGATTATTTAACAACAAAAGTACCCTTGTCTCTCTCATTTTTCCTCTTCCCCTGAGCTATTACCCTACCACAAGAATCTGATATAGTTGTTTTCATTTCTGACACCAATGTCCAGTGACACCCAAATCAGAGTGTCCAGCCCCTCCTCCACGTCAGTTCGCTTCCACATTTCAGCCTACTTCACTTAACCTGCCAGTTTTTACTGCAATCTCTCAGGGACCTGGAGAACTAAGGCAATTCAAATCATCTTTCCTCTAACAGTCCTTGAAAAGTCCTCAGAACTCCTTAATACAATAAGGACCGCATTTTGCATTCTCCTACTACACCCATCTTTCTGTTTGATCCTCTCTTCTTGGAGGAATTTCTAAGAGTTAAGAAAAGAAAACGAGGAAAAGAAAGAACAGAAAAAGCCTAGCAGGAGGAGCTCTAATCTGAAGGAACAAAGCATGCCCTTGTAGTTGTATCTTGCAAAATGTGCAAGCAAACGCCACGATCCTGGACTCCAGTCTTATGTGTATAGAATCTTTTTTCTTTTGGTGGAACCTGGGATTGAACTCAGGCCCTTGCACTTACCAGGGAAGCACTTATTCTACTGAGCCATCTCTCCAGCCCCATCTGTTTAGAATCTTTATAGTCTATGGGAAGGAAATCATTTGCAAAGTATATTTTAATCAACTAGATCAATTTTTGCCCACTTTGGTAACAAGTCAAGGCATGATTTAAAACCACTGATGATATGAGTTCACAAGACCTTGGATAACCTTTGTATTCTCCTTCATTCCTTGCAGTGTGATGGTTTTGTTAAGATGCTTTCTAACAGAGCTATGATGTTCATTGTTATTATAAGTGAGGCTTCAGAGTTTTAGAGACAATTATGGCAGTCCTTAGGTATATTTCTTGATGACTTTATTAAGTCTCAGAGAAGAAGTAAAATTCCTAGTGCTGGAAGCAGCATCCCAACATTAATCTAATATTATCATTAGCTGACGAGAACTGTCTGGTGTCTGATGTTGCTGGTGTTCTACAAAATATATCTCCACTATGTATACATATAAGGTGTATTACTCAGTATTAAAATCTAGCAATGAGAGATGGAGAGTAGAATCTATAAAAATGAGTTCAAAGTAAAAAAAAAAAAAAAAAGTTTGGGAAGACATTTATCCAAGTTGGTCAACAACTAGGAAATTCTTTGTACAACTCAAAGCTTTATAAAATTTGATGTACCCCCCCAAAAAATAAGACAAATGATTGCTTTTTCATTTTTTTTTCTTTCTTTGAGTCAAGGTCTCATATATAGTACAGGCTGGCCTCAAACTCTCAGCAATCCTCAGCCTCCGTAATGCTGGGATTGCAGGGGTGATTACAACACCTGGCTGACATTCATGATCTTACCTCCTTTGGAAGGTGAAGTAATTTCTGCTGGTCCATCGCTGCCACTAAATCCTCACCCCTCACCTCTCATCCTCTCAGATACCTGGTCTGCACCCTGCTCTCTTCTCTAAAAGATCTGTGGAGTCTTTTCCTTTCCACAGATAAAAGATCACTTTACTATCATCTTTGAAAGACAGTAATTTCTTCCCCCAATGGTTAGACCTTCTTTATTTCACATTCTGAGGCTTCTCCCTTTCATAGCTGAGTCTATTAAAGATGCTTGCTAATTTTAATAATTAATCAGAGGCTAAAAGTGACACTTGCTTTGAGATCCAAGTCTCCTTAATTCCTCTGACATAACCCTACCTCTTTGAGTCATTCTGCTCAATCTCCACTCCCCTTGAGTGCCAGTATTTCCATCTGACCCTTTTTCACTGTCTTATGTTATCATGCATAATTAATACTTTTGGGAATCCTTAGATACTGTCTATATACAAATCTGCATCCATTGCAGACCTTTCCACAAACCCCATATTTATATTTGAATTGCCTCCTAGACGGCCGCACCCGAGTTTTCCTTAGAAAAGCCTTTCCTCACTTGAAAAAAAATGGGGGATGAATCCACAGCAGGTGTCACAGGGACACTTTGGGCACCAGTCGAGACAATGCACCTGGCACTGTAGACATTCAGTAAATGCTTTCTCTTCCCTGAGATATCTGCTTCCTTCCACTGTCTTCCCCCCACACTCCTTCTGTACACCACTGCTGGATTACTCTTTGTAAAAACAAGTTTAATTGTTTTAATCATTCATTGAAATGTTATGGTAGCCTAAATTTTCTCAGGCTATTGAGCTAAGAAGTCAAACACTCTACTGCTGATTGCTATGAAGGATTTTTTTTTTTGGGGGGGGGGAGGGTTTAGCAGAAATTGAAATCAGGACCTCATGCTAGCCAGACAGGCGCTGTGCCGCGAAGCTGTATCTCCACCACCAGACGCCCCCCTTACCACGTGCTTTTGCACATCAAACCAAATACCTGGATGATTTTGCCACACTGTTTCTCTCTAGTATTTTCCTATATTGGGCTTCACACTGTTCCCTCTTTACCTCCTAAAACCTGGGTCATCCTCTTACTAATGTCTCATCTCTCAGTAAGTCCATGGGCCACTTCTAGGCTCTTATCTCCTGATCTCACCAAGAAGATAGAAAGAACTGATGCCACAGTGTCCAAGAATAAATATTTTATACATTTTCACCTTATCTGTGTTTCTCAAAGGTATCCTTCATATGTATGTGTGACCCTGCATGGTACCAGTTATAGAGCTTTCTACATAATAAAGTCACATTGATTAATCGCTGATTGGCTTCATGGCAGGATAATACTAATTGTTTTAATGTGTAACCAGTTAGTCTATATTTTACTGGATACTCTTACACTTCAATGCATTGGTACCACTGTCAAACTAGTAGGTGGGATAGAGAAAGCAGGAATTGGGTTATGCCTTCCAAACACAGTGGCTACATAATGTTCACACACTGAAGGCAGCTTCCATGAAAATATTTTAAATGATACCAAATATTAGAACTGGCAATATACTAATTCTTTGCATGAAAAAGTTACTTTGGGACCAAATATCTTAGTAGATTGAAACTTCTGCAAGCAGGCACAGGGGCTGGGGGTTTGATCCCCGGGCCTGCCGTGCCCGCCAGCCCCGCCCCTGGGGTGCGCTGAGACAGTGACTGAGACTGGGCGTGGTGGCACGCGTCTGTAATCCCAGCTTTTGGGAGGCTGTAAACAGATGTGTCACTATGAGACCGATCTAGAAGTGAGACCCTGAACACCCTTCCCTAAAACACACACACACACAAAAAAAGTTACTGTGGACAACTCAAAATATCCTTTATATAAAAATTACTCAAATTCAATTGTCTGTTAGGAAAAAATGTTATTAAATTTTGGCTATTTCTAAAAATGTCAGATTTCTGTTACCAGAAGATGTATTCTTTTTAAAAAAATATCTATCTATCTATCTATCTATCTATCTCTTTGGTACAGGATCTCGCTGCACAGCTCAGACTTGTAGTGATCCTCCTGTCTCAACCTCCCCACCACTGGGATTAGAGGTGTGCACCACCATGCCTGGTTTCAGTGGCCAGCTTGGCATGGGACTAGTACGGCATGCGATACTGGGGATTGAATTCAGGTCGTTGCAATTGCCAGTCAGGTGCTTAGATCACTGAACTATCTCCCCAGCCCAGAAGAGATATTCTTGATCACTAGCCAATATTATTCTTGAATCAACTGTTCTTATTACTTGTATTTTTTAAAAAATGTAACAGTTTTAGTTAAAAGATTACATAATATCTCATTTTACACAATAGGAAGGTTGAAAAGGCTGATTCATATAAATGGAATTTCTATAAATCAAATAATAAATGTCTTAAACGCATTATCTAATTGACTTCCTTAACAGTTATTTTATAAATAGCTATTTTAAGGCATATAGTCAATAATTTATCTGATTTATAAATTTACATTTTATTTATTCATTTATTTATTTTATTTTTTGGCTGAACCAAGGATTGAACTCAGATCCTTGCACTTGCCAGGGAAGCGCTTATTCTACTGAGCCATCTCCCCAGCCCCTGAATTTAGATTTTAATATAATATATTTACTTTAAAGTGGTACCACATGTACTTTTAAAACTTCTTACTATATAGAAACATTTATGATAATTTTTCCCTAAATGTCAAATTTACCCTAAATAATTTCAAAGATTAATTTGTCTTCTCCTAACTATCTTTAAAATTCACATTATAACCAATATATACATTTGTTCTATCTATCTATCAATCATGTGTGTTTAAAAGACAAGACCTCTTGAATTACACAGACATGTTCAACATGCATGATTTTAAGTTGATATATTTTTATGACATCTAAGCTGTGCCTTCATCACAGAAGGACAGCATGAACTGAAGCAGTCTTAGTCACTTAATTAGTAACTAACAACTTAGTTATTGATATGCCCAGCTAGTTCAGTGTCAAATTAGCAAAGCACTGTATTTTTCCTCTAAATTTGTATTCTACAGAAAGATAGTAGTTTTGGGAAAATTTTGATACAATGTTCATCTGCTAAATTAATTCATGTTAATAATCTTAATTATAGTGGCAAAATCATTAACATAAACAATTTAAGATTTTAAACTTCCAGGTTAACACATTCACAAATTCAAATGTCTACACAAACAATCCCACTCATATTGCGCACACCATTTCAAAAGACACATTAGTAGCAGGCACACAGATTTAAATATTAAGCAAGCTATTTCTATGCAGATGAAATTTAAAAGCAAAGAAAAGCTGTCACTCCAACAAGTTCCTTTAATGGTACCTGAATCGCTAAGTACTTCCTCATCAATAAAGTGATCACCAAAATGTTTAAAAGCTGTTCAACATACAAGTGAAGATGAGAATGATGATCCCACAAAACAAAATATGTGCATCCATGGATGCTGAACATAGTTGGCAAATATTAGGACAGAACTCAAAATTACAATACATACTTGGGACTGCTGGCTTGAGCAATGTTTTCATTTACTCCTGATAATACATTGTTTCAACATTTTCATTCATACCATAAACTCTTGTACAAGCTTAGACAACCGAATCCTACTACCAATAGGTGATATAACGAATTAGTTTCAAATAAGGACATCTCAAAGTAAAGGTTTATCTTAGGATTTTATGTTAAAGAACCTAAAATGAGTACTTTTACTATTTCTCCATAAAAAAGCAATTAGTATTAGATCTAGTGGCATCCTCTGTGA